>MU225526.1:5283145-5350638 GCA_018584345.1 Thuja plicata
CATATATGAATCTAATGTAATATCAAATAACATCCACACAATGAAGTAAATAACTCATAACACAAGAACTTGGTAACCCAGAAACCCAAATAGGTAAAACTGGGGTGGGGATGACACCCACAAAATTATTCACTACTACAATAATAAAGTGTGCATGTTAGGGCTATAAAAGTTTATTACAAAATTAAATCTACCCAGTTAAAGGTCTGCTCAATTAAGAGATAAAAATCATTACAATCTACCCTATGAAAGGATTTCAACTTACAATAAAGTAAGCACTATGTTAGGAGATTTAGAAAGGTCTGCTAGAACCACTTTGTTAAGAGATTTTCACTTGATACAATGATTAGAATGTTTTAAGTAATGATCCTTCATTATGCACTCAGATGCTGATGATGAATCTCCTCTTTCCAGTACCTTCTATGATCTCACAATCTGATATGTCTTTACTCTGCTATTCACTGTGTTTTCACTCTTGCTTGATCTATGCTTCTTAACAAAATAACCCTCTATGCATTTCACTTGAAAATTCAGTCACCACTTCTCTCCACACACTTACAAAATAGGATTTAGAAGCAATCTTATATATCTATTCAAGTCTGGTATCGAGATCTAGATCAACGATCAAGATCTAATACTTATGTCTCCAAGACATTACAATTAATGATTACAATAGGTCATGCATAGGATAAAACAATTAAATGCATAACTAACTTCGTAAGAAAATATTAAATGCATACATAAGTCGGCCCAAAAATCTTATACAAGTTGGCCTGAACACTTATCCTTGAAGTTTGAATCATTCCAAACATGTATACAAAAAAAAAAATTCTCGGCACTTAACATCTCTATCGCTCGGCACTAAGTATCCTTCTCGGCTCGGCATGATACAACTCGGCAACCTGAATACTACTCGACAATGTTGCTCGGCCTTGGATAGTTTTAGCTCGGCCACAGTGATAGCCAACTAAAACTTCCTAAGTGAATGACTAAGTGTTGGTCACTAATCATCAACAAAACTTAGAGATTAATAATAAGTTGACCCCATAGAAAAATAATGAGATGATAATACAGATACAAGAAGTCCTAGATGAGGGCTTGATAACTAAAAGTCTCAGTCCTTGTGTCGTACTTTCTATTTTGGCTCCTAAGAAGGAAGGCACATGAAGATTGTGCACTAATTCTAGAGAAATAAATAGAATTGCAATTAGGTATAGGTTTCCTATTCCTAGAATAGAGGATCTGTTGGACCATTTAGGAGGTGCAAGGTACTATTCCAAGGTGGATTTGAAAATTGGCTACCAGGAAGTAAGGATTAGGGTTGGTGATGAGTGGAAGACTACCTTTAAGACCAATGAAGGCTTGTGGGAGTGGAGAGTTATGCCCTTTGGTCTATCAAATCCTCCTAGCACATTCATGAGGCTCATGAATGAAGTTCTCAAACTATTCCTTGGAAAATTTGTCATAGTGTACCTTGATGATATCCTTATTTTCAGTAAGAGTAAGGAAGAACATTTGGAACATCTTAACTTGGTCCTAAAATGATTGCATGAAGAAAATCTCTTTATAAATTTGGAGAAATGTGTTTTTATGCACGAAGAGCTTGTATAGTTGGGATTTGTAATCTCAGGAGGGAACATCAAAATGGACCTTGAGAAAGTGGAATCCATCTTGAGTTGGCCTTCTCCTAGGACAATAACTAAAGTTAGGAGTTTCCATGGGCTTGCATCTTTTTATAGAAAATTCATTAGGAATTTTAGTCAACTTTTTTCTCCCATACTTTAAATCATTAAGGGTTGACAAAAGTGCAATTTTGTGTGGAACAACAATGTAGAAGAAGCCTTCCAAATGCTGAAGAAAAAGGTAATGGAGAAACCTATCCTACTGTTTCTTGATTTTCAGAAAATATTTACTATTGAATGTGATGCTTCTAACCTAGCTATAGGGGCTTTCTTAAACCAAAAAGGAAGGCCTATATCCTTTTTGAGTGAGAAATTGAATGAAGGAAAGAGGAAATACTCCTCTTATGACTTGGAACTGTATGCCTTATTCCATTCATTGAAGAAATGGAGGTACTAACTCCTACCAAAAGAATTTTTTTTCTTCATAGACAACCAAGCATTAAGCTTCTTGAATAGTCAAGAGAAACTAAGCCACAAACATATGAAATGTGTGGAATCAATACAAGCCTACACTTTTTCTATAAAACACAAGAAGGGAGTTGCAAATAAGGTGGAAGATGCATTGAGCAGAAGGACTCTAGCAGTGCAAGAAATCCAACTTCAAAGTGTAGGGATTGATTCATTGAAGGATATGTTTAAATATGATGATGACTTTAGTACTATTTATAAGGTATGTTCTGACTTTTCTGAGGCCTATCATGTTGAGTATATAGATTACTTGATCCAAAATGGACTACTATTAAAAGGACATCAGTTGTGCATTCCCAAGTGTTCAATGAGGGAGATCATTGTCAAAGAAAATCATGCAAGTAGCATGGGAGGACATTTTGGCTTGGATAAGACTTTGGAACAGGTTAGAAGGTTTTGTTAGAAATGCTGAGAGGGGGGTGAATGAGTGTATCTATTTATCTTTATTTTAGCAATTTGAAACTTAAATAAAAATATAACAATTGAATCATAACACAATAACACATAACACCAAATATGATTACGGGGAAACCTTGATCAGAGGAAAACCACAGTGGGAATTAGTACCCACAAATGATTGTACTAGTATAATGAACTTGTTAGAGTTCCTTTGCCCTATTAGAAGTAGTCTTTACAATGCAAGTGCAATGATCCTGTTAGGAGTCTTTACAAAACCCTATTAAAGGTGGTTGGCTCACTGCCAAAGCTCACTTCTCAATAAGATGAAGGCTACAACCTTTAGGTAATTGATATATACTATATCCAAAGATGAACTGTTGTAATGACACTGTTGTCTGATTAGTTTCATTTATGCACAGATGCTTTGATCTCTTGAAGACTTCTACTTCATACTGATTTCCTTATATTCTTCTTCTGAATATCTTCTCTGCTTCTTTTTTATCGACACCCCTAATACAAAAGTGCATGTCTAGTATATATACATGCCTGAATAGACACAGTAAAAAACAAGATCTTAGTTGGCCCCAAAACAACATACACAATGCTTCCAAAAAAATTGGCTTAAGTGTGTTTACATGAGTGTTTAAGACATAATTAAAAACATAGTACAATAGGTGCATATCTATTACAAAGCAAAATATTATACGCTAATCCAAAATCTGAAGTCAACTTCATACTTTGTTTTCTGAACTGCTAGTGACTCTTGAACTTCCTGTAACTTATCTGTACTGTCATACCATACCATGTGTGTATAGACTAAGTTTCATTACAATTCATAAAGCTTAAGTATAAAGGCACATAGTCTAACTCAGTCGTACACACGTGTGTTGGTGCTCTAATCAACTGTATATCTTTGTACTACTGTGTTTTCTATACTTAGCTAATTTTAATCTTCAAAGTTTACTGTCAAAACTTCATATGACTTTGTTTGCATAATGAAAACACAAAATAAGTCATATACACCCTGAATATCAACTTTCCAACAATCTCCCCCTTTGTCATTAATGACAACAAAGGAATGTGGCCAAGTTGCTTAAACTTTGACTTAACAACAAAAAAATTTATATCATAACTTTGGCTATATAACATACTCCTTATATACATAAATTACTCCCCCTTTGACTAATGACAAAGGTGTCAAAATTGTAAGTCTCTAGGTACTTACTCAGAGTACACATCTGGATATGCAATCTGAAGAGTCTTGATCTCTTGTTGCCAAAATGCTTTCAGTGCATCAACAGTTTGAAGATGGGCGCATAAGGCATATGTAAGCTTCTCCATATTTGTTAGATCCATGTAGGGTCCTTGATCATATGTGACAATGGTTGCATCTATCTATTTGATGTTCTCATTCAAAATAGCTAAGGAGGGCACAAGTGCGTTTCTCAGTTGGGTTTACCTGATCCTTATCTTGCTGATCTCCATCTTAGTTTTTTCAATCTTTTCTATCTTCCCTTGATAGATATTGTTGCAGATATTGATGTCTTGGGAAGATGTTTCAACTGATTGCCTTATGTTTTCAACAAAGATATTTGCCTCCTCAATCTTCTTGATGTGCTCATAAGTGAATTTTCCTCTATCCATGCAATTTGCTATTACTTTCCTGCCTTTTGATGCTAACTCTTTCATAATTGTCTGACCAATCTTCAATGAGTTGAGATCTAAAGAGAAGTTCTTTACTAATTCATCCAATCTTTCCTTTTTGTACTTTTGCTCTGCAGTTCTAGTAGTTGAGTCTACTAAACTTGTGAAGTGTGCTTTGAAGCTTGTTAAGATGTTATCAACATCATCAACTGACTGAATTTTAGCCACTTTCTTATCTTCTGGCACTAATTCATTCAAAATGTTCACTGACTCTAGAAAGAGAGGGTTTCTCATAACTTGTTTCTCTTTGGCTTTCTCCATGGCTAATACACTGATCTTGATCAAATCTTGTTCTCCCCATGTATCTAGGTTTGCTGAGTCAGGGGTCAAGCTTGAAAATAATGATGCCGATGGTTTGATGGATGGAGTGAATATACCATTTTTACTATCCATATATTCACTTTTCACATGGGTCTCCATAGAGGGTGGATCATTATGTTCATCCTTTCTCTCTTCATCTTGAACTGTTGTTTCTCAAGTAGGAACTTGTTCTTGCTGTAAAGAAGTGTTATCAGTGCATACATTGTCAACTTCTTTACTACTTACAAATGATTCCTCAAACTTATTTAAATCATTATCTGAGGTTGACATTGTGATCTCAACATCATTTATCACAATGGTATCATTTGAATCCTTGACTGTATTAGAGGGTGATGTAATTTTGGGCACTGAATCCTGTGGACTTGTCATAGGCACATTTGGAATCATGGGTTCTTTATCCTGTTTGGGAGGGACAAGATTCACTTTAGTTGTAGGTGCTGTTGATGGATACAAATGTCTATCCAAAAACACTTTCTCAAATTATCTAATGTTCTCAATCAGTTGTGCGTGCAATATCTCACAGAGATTATAATAAGTGTTATCTTTAGCCATCCTTATTGTTGCTAGAATAGTAGTTGCAGACACACTATTTAGTCTGCTTATGTGCTGAAACTTGTAACCAAGTATCATGGTGAGGAGTTTTATGTCTTCTTCCACAATGGTATTAATAGTCATCCTACTCCTATAACTTCTAGATAAGCAAGCCTATTCAACCTTTTTCTTTACATCTTTACCAGTGGGAAGAACTGGTCCAACCTTAGGGAGTCTAGACATCTCATGAATAAGATCAGCAGTAATGCAAACAGGAACTTGACCAATCCAATACAAATCATCATGTATCCTACTAAGTAGGATTTTAACCCATTCTAGTTCATAGAACTCATGCACGTTTGAATACTCAAAGATTGGGTTATCAGTGAGATATGTGTATTCATCCTTGAATGAATAATCAGGTTTCATCATTGATGCCATAATTGTTGCTATGTTGTTATCCCCAATAGTTTCCTTCTTACAATAGATGTATGCATGAATGTCTTCTACATGTACGACTCCTAGCGGAGTCTTGGAGCAGGCCACTTATACATCATCTAGTATAGACTTGAATGGATGCTTCTTCAACACATATCTCTTCTTCTCAGAGATTTCAAACACTGTAGGGGTAGTCATTACTTACTTGTTACTTGCTTAAGTAGGGTTTCCAGAGATTTTGAAATGACGCGTCTGCTAGGGTTTTGTTTTAGCTTTGATTTGTCTTGCTAACCAACCAACAGTTATCTGTTGATGCTTTGATGCTAAAATCTCCTGTTCTCTCTGAATGCTCAATCTTGAATGCAAAAGTGAAGATGAGAGATATCTTTACTAACTTATATAAAAGTTACTGTATTTAATGCCTATTTCCATAATGTGATTTACATTGAGAATTTTAGTCTTTGCTTCTATCCAAGTTCAAGCTATGCGTCAATGTAAACTTTCTCAATTCGTCACCAAATACATGAATCCATTGGTGCATACTCAGAGGTGAGTATACAAGACACGCAGGGGTTCAGAGCTAGAATAGCTCCCCCTAAGACCATGAGGGTCATCTAACCAGAAGTAGAAGGTGCGTCCACTATGGATGCATCTACTACCTTGTTCTCATCATTATCTTTCTTTACTTCAACCCATACTTTACCTGAATCTTCTGTAGCTTTTACAAACTTGACTTCACCAAATTCTTCAAATAATTATTCTTTAGGCTTTTCTTGTCTTTGTGTTCTGGACCTGCAAAACCTTGAGATATGTCCTACTTTGTTATATGAGTGATAGATGATTGGAGGTCTATTGTTATTGTTTATCATGCTGCACTTCTTGGCTATGTGTCCATTATAATTACATATCTGACATGTAATGTTCTAATAGTTTCTCTAAGGTTGATTTCTCTAATTGTATTGAGTCATATTTCTTTGGCTCTACTGTGACTTCTTTCTTTGACTTGTTCTACAATGAATAGCCCTGTGACCAAATTTATTACAAGAGTAATAGCAGCCATTGAAATGCCTTACCTCTTTACAATCTATTTCCAGGTGTCCATGTTTGTTACAAGGATAACAAGTTCATTAACTAGCTTGTGTTCATCTTTAGGAGGTTCTGTATTACCCTCTACATGATTCTCAATTTTCTTTACTTCTGTTGATTCTTCTTGTGCTTTCTTTCTGCCTTGAATTGCATTAATTTCAATTTGAGGTACACTGTATCCAACACCAGTAGTATCACCTTTAGCTTCTGTGCATAAATTTTTGATTGAATTAGATCAGAACTTGTGTGTAATTTCTCAATTTTTTCTTTTGCTTCTATTAATTTAGATTCAATCTTTTTCTTGATGTTTTCTAACTCTAAGATCTTCATATTTTCTTGCATAAGTTCATCATCTAATTGTTTACTTTATTTGGAATTTTCTTCAATAGTAGTTAGGCTATTAGTAAGCTGTTCATTCAAATCTTCAATCTTATCTTTCAAAGACATGTTCTCTTCATTCATCTTTTTGACTATTTTTCCCAAATCATTTGTAGAGCAATCTTTCAGATCTTTCCTTAATTTTTTGATAAGCATTTGCGAGCCATCAAATTTTAGTTTAAGTTCTTCATTTTCATTTTAAGATCTATCAAGATCATCAAGGGATGCTTCAATATTCTTTTTTAGATGTTTCTCTGCTACTAAATCCATGATCTCCTCAAGTGATTAAACTTTCTTTCAGAGGACCAGATCTCTGATACCAAATGTTAGAAACACTGAGAGGGGGGTGAATCAGTGTTTGTCTATTTATCTTTATTTTAGCAATTTGAAACTTAAATCAAATAGATAACAATTGAAGAATAACACAATAAAACATAACACCAGATATGATTACGGGGAAACCTTGACCAGAGGAAAACCCCGGTGGGAATTAGTACCCAAAAATGATTGTACTAGTCCAATGAACTTGTTAGAGTTCCTTTGTCCTGTTAGAATTAGTCTATACAATGCAAGTACAATGACCCTATTAGGATTTTTTACAAAACCCTATTAAAGGTGGTTGGCTCACTGCTAGAGCTCACTGCTTAATAAGATGAAGGCTACAACCTTCAAGTAATTGATATATACTATATCAAAAGATGAACTGCTGTAATTACACTATTGTCTGATCAATTCTGTTTATACATAGATTCTTTGATCTCTTGAAGAATTCTACTTCATACTGATTTCCTTATATTGTTCTTTTGAATATCTTCTCTGCTTCTTTTTTATCGACACCCCTAATACAAAAGTGCATGTCTAGTATATATACATGCCTGAATAGACACGACTAAAAATAAGACCTTAGTCGGCCCAAAAACAACATACACAACGCTTCCAAAAAAATTGACTTAAGAATATTTACATGAGTGTTTAATAAATAATTACAAACATAGTACAATAGGTGCATACCCATTACAAAGCAAAATATTATACGCTAATCCAAAATTTGAAGTCAGCTTCATACTCTATTTTCTGAACTGCTAGTGACTCTTGAACTTCCTATAACTTATCTGTACTGTCATACCATACCATGTGTGTATAGAATAAGCTTCATTACATGTCATAAACCTTAAGTATAAAGGCGCATAGTCTAACTCAATCATACACACTTGCACTGGTGCTCTGATCAACTTTATATCTTTGTACTGCTTTGTTTTCTATACTTAGCCAATTTTGATCTTCAAAATTTACTATCAAAACTTCATATGACTCTGTTGCCATAATGACAACACAAAATAAGTCATATACACCCTGAGTGTCAACTTGCCAACAGGTTTTACTATTGGCCAAGACTTCAGAATGAAGTGAGGAATATTGTGGAGACATGCACAATTTGTCAAAGGGCCAAGGGTACATCTACAAATACAGGGTTATACCGACCTCTACCTATTCTTACAAGGCTTTGGGAGAGTTACAACATGCACTTTGTGATGGGATTACCTACAACCCAAAAGGGGTATGGTAGCATCTATGTATTAGTGAACAGGTTTAGTAAAATGGCCCACTTCATCCAATGTAAAAGTACCAATGATGCATCATCCATTGCAAATTTATTCTTCAAAGAAATTGTTAGGATACATGGCTTACCTCAAACCATTCTGTTTGATAGAGATGTCAAGTTTATTGGTCACTTTTGGAGAACCTTATGGAAAAGGTTAGGTGCCAATCTGAATTTTAGTTCTACCTACCATCCACAAATAGATGGGCAAACAGAAGTTGTTAAAAATTCACTTGGTAACCTACTTAGGTGTTTGACAAAACATTATGGTCATAAGTGGGATTCAGTCCTACCCCAAGAAGAGTTTTCTTTTAATGACTCAGTAAATAGGAGCACTAGGAAAAGCCCCTTTTAGATTATGTATGGGTAAAGTCCAAGAGGAATCTTTGAACTTGGAGAACTTCCACCAAGCAGTCCAGTCAGTGCTCATGGGGAAACATTTGCAGAGAGTATGAAAGAAATTCATGACTCAGTGAGATTTGCACTTGAGAAAAGTGCAGAGAAGTATAAACAAGCCAAGGAAAATCATAGGAGGAATGTCTAGTTATAGGTTGGAGACTTGGTGTGGGAATATTTAAGAAAGGAGAGATTGCCTAAGGGAAAGTACACTAAACTACTCATGAAGAAAGTAGGACCCTATTGTTGGAGCTACAAGATGGGAAAGAAAGATACTGAGAGGGGGGGTTAATCAAATCTTATAATTTTTACCTTTTAAAACAAACCGATCCACAACCATGCATAAATATAATTGATCTATCAAATAGTAGCACCCATAACATAAAATAAATAACTCAAGAAACACAATTTTGGTAACCCAAAAACCCAAGAAGGTAAAACTGTGGTGGGGATGACACCCACAAAATCTTCACTACTGCAGCAATAAAGTGTGCCTGTTAAGGCTACAAAACTTGATCACACTTGATGATCTACCTGATTAAAGGTTTGCCCAGTTAAGAGCTACAGATAATTACAATCTAATTTTTAAAAGGATTAAACTTATAACAAAGTAAGCACATGGCTAAGAGATTTAGAAAGGTCTATTAGAACCACTCTGTTAAGAGATTTCACTTGATACAACTATTAGAATATCTCAAGATCTAATCCTTCGATATGCAATCAGATGCTGATGATGGATCTCCTCTTTCTAATACCTTCTCTAATCTAATAATCTGATATATATTTTCTCTGCTACTCACTGCTCTTTTACTATGCTAGATCTATGCTTCTTCACTCAGAAATAACCCTTCGAACATATCTCATGTACGCATACACTCTCTTCTTTTAAAATTAGGGTAAGAAGCAATCTAATATAACTAGCATCTAGATCTATATCAATGATCAAGATCAAATACTTATGCCACTTGGGCATTCCAATCTTTTGATTGGTTCCATGCCACATATTGGGATCAATTATTTAACGTGTAATTAACTTTGTTGAGAACATTAAATACTCAAAAAAGTCAGCCCAAAATAGTTTACCTTCAAGTTTGTGCCATCCCTGACATGTATGACAAAGTTGTCTTGCTCAACATATGAAGACTTTGGTGCTTGGCATGGACTGATCAACTTCACTCAGCTTCTGTGTAACTTGACAACTACTATTTTCTCGACACTGACTACTGCTCAGCCTATACTATATAGCTTGGCCATAGTGATGACCAGCTAACCTACCTAGATAAATTACTAAGTGTGGGACACTGATGATCAACAAAAATTAGAGATCAACAATCTCCTCCTTTGATATTAGTGGCAAAAGAACTTATCATTTATTTACATCCACAAAATCTTCCTAAGTACACAACATACTCCCCCTAAGATTATACTTTAGATTTTATACAATATTTACATAGTATACATGCCTTAAAAATATTATGCCTATTTATGCACATCTTTTTCTCTTTCCTTATCTATTTCCCCCTTGTTTTTGTCACTAATAGCTATAGGGGTTAATTCATACTTATCCAAAAATGACTTGTGAAGTTGTAATGTTAATGCAAACGTTGTATCCCAACTGTCCTTAACAAACTTCATAGCTTGTAACTTAATTTCTAGCTTAGTAGCTAGACTTACAAAACTATCTGCAGTAGAGAGATGAGAATCTCTCTTGACTAATTCTTATGCAGTTGCAAGTTACTTCTGAATAACCTCCAGATGAGGTATCAGGGAAGTCTGAATAGTAATTAATTTTACCCTTATTCTGCCATCTTCAGCCATAAGCTCAACTAATCTCCTCTGAGTATGAGTCAACTTATCAAAATGTATGGAGCTAGAAATAATATCCATGCTCAATGAACTACCTGTTGACTTCAAAGATAATTACAACTTATCTACAAGTTGTTGATTATCTTTTGTAAATAATTCTACATCACATAACTTTTTGTACAAAGAATAAACATTATTTGCAACTTACTTAAGAATATCAATAAGAGAAGAAAGTTCAACCTGTTTAATGGCAATCTCTGCTGATATCTTCTCCAAAACTTTGTTCTCAAATTTTCTCTCGGACCATTGTAGAAACTTGTCATTTGCCTCAATATTTTCATCATTAACTTTATGCACAATGTGAACTAACTATTCCAAAATTGATGTTTTCTCATTTATATCTTCAATATCAAAGGCATTAACAAAAATATCCTTTATTTCATGTAAAAATTGTTACTACTGATTCTCCCTCTTCATTTCCTCTTGTTTCTTCTTCCTCTTCAATAGGTCTTGTAGAGTCTGAATCTGCTCATATGTCAAGTTCTCTGGATCCCACTTAGGAATCACAATAACTTTATCCAATGTGACATTTAGGCTTGGTGACTTTTGCTTATGTGACTTCTTCTTCTTGAGCTCTAGTGAGCTGATACTCTACTTAGGTTCTTCGTTATCTATTACCTTCTTAGTGCTAATTTCAGTTGTAGTTTTCAATTGAATAAAGATCTGTTGTTGATCGGGTATACTAAAATTTTTGGGTCCAGTGGGATTAGATGGTACAGAGTGTGGCAGCTCCACCAACACTTGTATAGCCTCTTGTTCTATAGGCTTATTTCTTGTTTCTTCCATCTTACTATCACTACCATCTAAAAATGTTTTTAAAACCTCTAAGATAGGTGGATTATCATTTATTACCTCATTTTCTTCTATTTTTTCTATCTCGGCCTCTATTGCTTGAATAGGTGAGTGCCTGCCTATGTTTGTCGGCTCATTTTGATCCTCGGAATCCAAATTGCTACTGTCTTCAAGTGTAGTGACAATGGGACTATCCAGTGTTAGATCTACAGTCGGCACTTTGTCTATTTTCTCTATCTCTACTTATTCAGTAGAAATTTGCCCTTCCAATTCCATCTGCTATGAGGTGCCTTCACCTGTCTTATTTTCCTTCTTAGTTAATAGCCCAAAAGTCTCCTTCCAAATTTCAGTGCTTTGTTGGACTACTCCTTCAACATCATTTTTATAATTGTATATTCTCTAAGTTTTCGAATAAAATTCCTTTGATATTATTCAATAAATTTTCCTATTTGCTTCTTTGTTAATCCAGGATTGACCTTTGCTAATGTACCTTCTCTTATCTATCTTTTAGTCATCAGTGCATATTGCCATTTTTGTGATAAAATATCATAAAGTTATGTGTTGGTGTTATTTACTGTTTGAATTATGCCTTGTAATTCTCTTAGGGTCCCTTGTCATTAGTGGTGTCCAAGGCTTTGAAATCAGGGTTAAAATAATTCTTATGCCTCTGCAAAGTTTGTTCTTACCCTTAACCTAGTTGAAAATGGTGGAAAATGTCTAAAAAACCCTAAGTGTCTTGGATGATTCTATTTTCATGTTACTTTTTTGGTCACTTAAGTTACCTGAAGTCATGTGTTCATGTTAAATGGGTTGTTTTTTAAAAATACTATGTTATCCTAACTGCTTTAGTAATCCCTAAGTCATGCCGCTAAAAAATCCATTTTATATCATTATCTTATGTGGTGAGCAAGTTGGTTTTGATCAAACAACCCGCTTAATGGCTTAGTCAATAGGTAAATGACATCTATCGGTTAAGTGATTAAGCAGTGGTGATGTGTGTCCTTGGTGGGGCCGAATATTTGTAAAGGTTCTTAGTTAAACAGTGAGAAAGTATGAAAAAATCTGACAGCTCACTTAATGGCTTAAAAGAAAAGTGCGCGACATCTAATGGGTAAGTCATTAAGCGGTAGCGACGCGTGTCCAGGAAAGAATGTAGGTCCGGTCACAGACACCATAAAGGTTGGTAAAGCTCAGAAAGATCTAACGGTGGGTGTAATGGCTTATACCCAAGATGCATGACATCTATCAGACAAGCCATTAAGCGGTGATGACACCTGGCAGCTGGCGGACCCAGATATTCAGAGTTGGAAAGAGTTTAAAAGGCAGTTAAGTTGTTTTATATCTAATGGTCCACTTAATCACTTAAAAGGAAAATGGTCGACATCTAGTGAGTAAGCGATTAAGCGGTGTTGACACGTGTCCTGGGTAAACAGTTGTTTTTAGGAAAATAAGATAGTCGTCAGATGTAGAAAATGATGTCCAAAATCTACGGCTCAAATTCAAAGTTGATAAAATGTGTTGCAAAGAGTAGTTAAGCCATAAAATTGAAGCCTGCGAATTAATTACAGAATGTGTGGCAACTCTAGTGGAATTCAATTCGATAGACTGATTTGATTGAGGCCGTAAAATTGATTAAGTCGACTTGCAGTCACAATGATTCATCAAAATCATTTGAGAAAAAATGGGATTGCAGAGGAAATTGGCTTCATGTGACTACTGTGCAGAATTGGTAAGCTTTTCTGATTCACCAGCATTTAGATTGTTAGTTGGATTTGCAATTCCAAAAGGTTTTTAGAACTTTGTCTCAGAATTTAAATCTAATATTGAAAGAAAAACCTTAGATTCAGAATGGCCCCTAGAGTTGATATTTCTGGAGAGGTTGATTATCAAAAAAGAAATGTTAGGGAAGATTTGTTATAGCAATTGCCACTGTCCACAGGAGACACCACTCAAATTAAAAGGGTAGTTCCACCAAATCCCCGTTTCAAAATTGGAGACGGGTTGTATGATACTGGTAGATGGGCAAAAGATCTCAAGACTAGTTTTGATGGCCTTACTCTCTTCAAAATAGCCTATAGCCAGAGGAATGCCCCTAACCCAGACTATAACATTTGGGAGTTAAATGTAGGAAAATTGATAACACCTGGTGTGCTCATGGACACTAATTTGTTCACTTTAATTACAAACAATTATGACAAGGTGGATAGGGTTGTTAGGGATACCCAGGGAAATGTGTTTTTCACTGTATCAGCTGATGAAATCAAAAGGCTCTTCAAGCTGACTGACACCTCAATGCTCATGCATGATATTGATTTTGAGTACTTTAAAGAAGTATACCAGACTCAGAGGGAGCATTACAGGGATGAGGCATTGAAGGGGTACTTTAATAAAATAGGAGACTTGCTTGTAGTAGGGCCTAGGACCCCAGAACCTTTCAATTTGGATCTCTTTAATGGAAAATCTAGAAAAATATACAGTTCTCTATGCCAAGTTTTAGGGGTAGATGAAGATGTAACTATGCATGTCCATATAATGCTAATGGTTGTTCAAATTTTGCATCCCCACCTATCAATAGTATTTGATTTTGCATCTTATATTGCCCAGGAAATGCATGAGTGTCTGGCAGGAATTATAGACAGCAACATACACAAACCAATGGGATGGTATTCCCTCATGATACATATGTTCTTGTTCAAAAATGCAGACTTCTTTGAGGAAGAAATGGAATTGACTAAGTTCCAAGGTGATGAAGAATTGCCTGTTCAAATGTAGAGTACTGATCTGTCATGGGATAGGAAGAGTGCTAGTTATGTTTATTTTGATAGAGTTTTTGCAACTAGACTCAAGTCACTACTGTGCAATCAAAATGCTAGAGTCCACACTGAGATGATGAGGCTTTTGAGGCCTATGGAATACGTCCCAGAACTAAAAATTGGTCACAATTGGGGAGATCTAATTTTGTACCCTTTTTCTATAGTAATTAGGGTTTATAGATTCAGGGGAACCCCTTATGTGCTGCCCTACAGAGTCCCTCTCAAGATTGGAATAGCAGAGATCATAAGGAAATTGGGTGGGCTACAGGAAGAAGCCCTAACTAGAAAGATAAAGGGAAACATTTTCCCTACCCTCACCAAAGCACATCATTTCATCATAACCAAAGGTGGGTGGACACAGTTTGACAAGTATTTTGAGCCTTATCATCTAGCCACGTTTGTATCCAGGTGTGCAGATAATCAAGACTTTATCATGGGTATGTTCAGGAAAAGGAATAAGTGCTTGATATTAGAACATCAATTCAACTACCCTGAGGATATCATCAGAAACATTTTTGACCTTGGTATCTAGGAAGGCGGGAAGGAGAAATGGATGGCATACAAGAAGTCTTTGGACTTTGTACGTAATTTTCACAAAACTTATGATCCTTTAAAGGAAGTTTTCCCATGGTCTAATAAGATTAACTCCCTAATGAATCTATTTGAGTTGATCATACAAACCCTAAATGAGAAGAAGCATAGGACAATTGAAAATGAACCAGAAAAGGCTCTTGTTGTTTTGAATAAATTTCCACAAGGAAGAATAGTCCCACCGGAGGATTATGTAGCGTATAAAAGGAGAGGATGCACTACTATTGCACCTAAAGATGAAAAACCTCCTCAGCATAAAGGAGAGAGGCCAGCAAGTGTTGATATTCAAGAAGTGTCCTCTCCCAAAAGGCAAAGGGTGGAAGCAAAAGAACAAGAGAGTGAATTGTACTCTCCTTCCCCATCCCCCATGCAATATGATGACCAAGCCATTGCTGAGAAATTGGTGCAATTAAGGAATGTTGGTGAAGTTGTTGTCAACACTCAGGAGTTACAAGAAGGGATGCCAGAGGCACCTAAAGAAACAACAACTGACCTCACAGTAGCAAAATTTACTGGCAGGGAGTTAGATCATATAACCAAGCAAGCCAGTGATGAGTTCTTTTCTGATGACAATTTCATTAAAACTAGGGCATTCATTCAATTTATATGGAGATGCCATATTGATGAATTCAATCATAAGTGCCAAAAGGTGCAAGAATCCCAGCCCAACTCTACTAGGGAAGATATAGAGAAAGAAATCAAGCAGGAGATGGTATCCAATTTTGATAAGATAACCCCTGAAGAGGGTAGGGAAATGATTAAGAAGCAGGGAGTGCTCATACTGCCTCAATGGGATTTAGTAGATGCAGTAGTTTTCGATGCTGTCAGGAAATAACCAAAGCCTATGAGCACTACTAGGACATCAATTGGTGCTCAGTTTAGTGAAGACCATGCAGCCCTAGAAATTTGGTCATTGAAGAAAAAGGACAAGAGGAGAATAAAGGAAGGTGATGATATTGAGGATACATGAAGCCTAATTGTGAAGAGGGTTGCTGACACTTTAGGAACTGAAGTAGAAAACCTCATTATTCAAATAGCTAGTTTAACCCTAAGGGTAGCTAAGAAAGAAAAGGAGGCTTATGCTAGCTTAAATGAGAAGTATGAATTTGTACTTAAAGCTGTATGTGGTAAATTTGGCCTTGTTAACTCACCATACACTTCAACATAGTCCTTCTTCACCAGATACACACAAGGATGAACATGTGATTATTCATCTTGCCTATTTGTATGATTCAACCTGTTTCCTTCTATCCAAATGGGGTTTCCAAAATAGCTCTCAAAACAAGAGTCTCACAACCATAGACCAATCTAGGAACAAAGGATTTTTCTCCATGTATTCCATTCAATGCAAAGTTATTCTAAGAATTGAAAGATGCAAGATTAGTCTAAGACATGATTTCAATGCAATTATTCTAGAAATTGAAATTAATCTATTGCAAAATGAGATTATTCTATATGAGATTATCAAGAAATATGGCAATAATTTAGTATTCTAACAATGCATGAAAGTAAGTGGGGGTTTGAATGAGAGAATGAGAGTTCTTTTATAGACTCAGGGGTGTTCAAAATAGAAACTTTGCTCTTTGAAATAAAAAAGATAGAAAAGCCAATTTAAATTAGAAAGCTTTATTTAAAAGAAGACAAATAAATTGTTTTCCCTTTGCTTTAACTGCTTTCTTTCTTTGATTTTAATTGTTTTATTTGTTTTATATGTTTTCTTTCTCTTTAAAGCATAATTAAAGAGAAGTTTCCAATTTTGAACGGAAGAGAAGATTTTGTTGACAATATTTAATTAATTAAATAAATATGAGCTCATAATTGCTTTTTCTTAATTATCTGAATAATTAAATTCAATTATTGAAAATGAGGATATTTATTTAATAATTAAATATCATTTAATTCCTTTTTTATGTGTCTTAGCTAAAGAGGGTGAATTTAGTTTAATTAAAATGCTAGGACTTTATAATTAAATTCATTCGATCATAAGGTTTGTTTAGCCAATAAATATTTAGGAATTAAATATAATGTATGATTAATGCAGATTTAGGATTTTCTACATTTGACACTTAAGTCAAGTAGAGTCAGTCAAAACTCAGAATTGCCTAGTACAATAGGACTTAGATGATCTAGAAGAGTAACAATTACAACAAAATTTGTTAGGGTTGCAAGATGCCAATTTTGGGGTGTTACATTTTGCCCCTCTTTGAATTGATGTGCGAGCGGCGCATTGATTCAAAGAATAGTCTGATGCTTGAAGAACAGAAGTATAGATTTTGAAAATTGGTGATGCAAAGATCGATTGATGAAGATTTCAGAGCCATCTCCAAGATAGAGCTTGACTCTCTGAAGTCTAGGTTAGGTTGTCAAGACATCGGCCGAATAGAGTTTTTGAGGGTCATCTCTAGAACAAAGCTTGATCCTTAGGGATCTGGGTTAGATTGCCCTGATACCTAAATAGATTGATATCTTTCACAAGGTTGTCCCTAGAATGAGGCTCAACCTTCAAGAGTCAGGGTTAGATTGCCCCGATACCTGTCCCAAAAGATATTCAATAGAGATTTTGAGGACTATCTCCAAAATGAATCTTAGTCCTCCCAATATCTAGGTTAGATTGCCCAGACACTGGTTAGATTGATATCTTTCACAAGACTATCCCCAGAATGAGGCTCAACCTTTAGGAGTCAGGGTTAGATTGCCCTGATACCTATCTCAAAAGATAGTAAATAGAGGTTTTTAGGACTATCTCCAGAATGGAGCTTAGTCCTCCAATATCTAGGTTAGATTTCCTAGACACTGGTCAGATCAAGGTTTCAAGAATCATCTCCAGAATGAAGCTTGATCCTCAGGAGTCAGGGTTAGATTGCCCTGATTCTCAATAGATGAATTTTCAAGAATCATCACCAGAATGAAGCTTGATCTTAAAAAATCAGAGTTAGATTGCTCAGATACTTAAAAGATGACAAGATGTAGGGAACAAAGATGCCCCTATTGATTGTGGAGTATCTAGTTTTGACTCTGAGGTATGAAAAACTGAACATGCCCCAAGTGATGAGATGCCCCTAGCAATGAGGACTTTTGAAAATCAGATCAGACTGATTGGAATAGATTCAATGATGTAATCATCCTACCCCCTTGGGAGCGAAATGGAAAGATGGCATGTAATAATGATGATGGAGAGAAAAAAATTGTAGATAGATGTTGAATCAGAGATCAAGAAGAACTGAGAATAGATTATGGAAGAATTCAGAAGATTCATAATCAATTTTGATCAATTTCAAGGTCTGGTTGACCAAGTTTGACTAGAATTGACTTTTGAGTACAAAAAAGTCAAAGATTTGAGAAAATGATGATAAGATATGATTCTAACAAGAAAGTGATGTCATAAAGTTAATTGCACAAGCGTCTGATCGTGTTGCTCCCAAAAATTTTAAAATGCGATTTTTGAGCTATGTAGAAGTGTCAAATTTTGATTTTGATTTCGATCACAAAAATGGATTCAGCATATAGTTGAAGATAGACAGCAAGGATTGAACACTTGTGTAGTCATGATGAAACCAAGTTAGTGAAGAAGAATTCCCCAATGTATGTACCCAGGAGAATGCAATGAAGAGAACACCGAATTGCTACCACAATGCAAGTCTAGAATGAAAATGCAATCCAATGCTAGATGTAATATGAAAGTGAAATTCTAGGACATGGTTGTGAGACCCATCGTAAAATCATCATCATTGAGAATTTGTTTTGGAACATCAAAGTCGATACAACCCTTACTGGTGCCACAATGCAACCATAAGGATATAAATATGACTTGTCATCGGATGAAATGTAGGAAATGAACGTAAGCACCAGGGCACAAAAGCCAAGACGACCTGAACATTGTTTCCAATTAATGTTGCAAGAGTTAACCAGTATCGATGCATTCAAAGCCAAGATAACCATGAGTGTGATCATGCATAAACAAACAGAGCAATAACAAACAAGGAGATAGTACCGACCTCACCATGGCGTACAAATAAACAAGATCGAGGGATGTGAGGTTTTTCCACCTTAGTGCGGGAGCTCTTATCACATACACCCTATTTATTTGACGTTGTCGGATCATCGGGACTATGCCAACAAGCAATAGACAAATAAAATATCAATGAAATCCATAAGAACAAACAACATACAAAGAAATATTCATTCATAGCTCAGCCAGTTTTAAAGTTTGTGAATGTATATATGTATGAGGTGTTGAAAAACACCGTTGTGCTTGTGAGTGCATTGTGTTTAATTTTTATTGATAGATGTTTATGTTTGAGATATCCAATGTGTGTTAAAAAACATAGATGTGTCTAAAGATAGTGTTGAAAAACACTGTTTATGGTGGTGTTGAAAAACACCAGTTTGTGTCAGTACCAAGTTGTCCTTCAGAAATGACATGATTACTGACCAAAGATGTGATCAAAGTGGGGACTCATGCCCTAGTGAGATTTTGAGAACCATCTCTAGAACGGAGCTTGATCCTCAGGGATCTAATTTAGATTTCTCAGATACCTAATAGCTGAGATTTTGAGAACCATCTCTAGAACGAAGCTTGGTCCTCAAGGATCTGAGTTAGATTGCTCAAATACCTAACAATGATACGATCTGATTGGGGGCCCATGCCCCAAGTAGCAAACAATGATGACTGAATTGACTCATATGATGAGGAAAAACTTGATTTGATTGCCCAAAGGTGTATGGCGCTAGATCAGTGTCAAGTCAGGAGGTTTCATAGAGGAACCAAAGTGTCACGAAAGTGACCGAAAGCTATGTACAAGATAAATCACAGAATGCCAAGACCGAGTATTGATAGATAGAGCTTTTGAGTGCAAACTCCAACTGTAACATATATAAGCAATCTCAATAGTATGGCAATAGTAGGCAGATGCAATGAGAACCACTGGTGACTGATGCGAGAGAGATGCTCAAGTGAAGAGATCTTAAGACTATCTAGACATCAGTAGGCAGACGTAGTGGGAACCACTGGTGACTGATGTTAATGAGATTATCAAGAAGAGAGAATTCAGTATAAGCTAAGTGACAGTAGGTAGATGCAGTGAAAACCACTAGTGATTTTCATGAAGTAGATCCTCAAAAGCTGATAAGATAGTGTCCCCTAGACTAGGAGGATATTCTTTGTGAGTATGACCAGTTTCAATCTATGTAAGTTGGTGTCTTCATGGGAACGGAAAGTAAATGCAAGAAGGAAAGCAGCAATGTAGGAAAGTGAATGAGTAAAGCCAAGTGGTGCTATGATAGATATAGCATTGTGGAACAAGAGGCGCCTATTTACCAGGTTTTCACTTTCTTGGCAGAAATTCTTTTTTTTCTACCATGACACCTGTTTGCCAGGTTTTCATCAATGGCACCTTTTTTTCTTTTTCTCTTTTTTTATTTTGTATGCTTTAATTTTTTAATTTTTTTATATTTTTGAAATATACAATTTTTTGGAGATACATCAAAGCGCCTATCGCTAGGTTTTCACTAAGATGATCATTTTTTTTAGGACTTTTTCAGATTTTTAGAATTTTTTAAGGACTTTACTATATACATGAGCATACTGAAGATGTCTCAGCTGTAGAACCGCTTCAGATGAAGAGCAATGATAGGCTCTTTGAGTTGTTCTCCTTTAGTAGTAGAAATTTGATAGGTACTAGACCCAAACACTACAGTAACAATATACAGACCAAGCTAGTTTGGTTCACATTTTCCTTTCTAGATCTGATGTTGTTGATTCTTAGGTTTTTCGTCAGAACGAGGTCACCCACTTGAAAATCCCTTGATATAAACTTCTTGTTATAGCTCTTGGACATCCCTTTCTTGTATGCTCTAAGGTGATCGAATGCCACTTGTCGACATTCATCAAATAATTCTAGCTCTTGTAGCCAAGATATTATGTTATCTTCATCAGTAATGAGGCCTTTTAGAAAGACTCGCAGAGAAGGAATCTCAACCTCAATTGGTAGCATAGCATCTGCTCCATAAACCAAAGCATAGGGTGTAGCTCCTGTTGGTGTTCATATGCTTGTCCTATATTCCCAGACAGCTGGATTGATATAGAGATGCCAATCTCATCCAAATTTGTGCACTGTGTGATGCAGGATTTTAAGGATTGTCTTTTTGGATGCTTTCGCCTGTCCATTACCCTGAGGATAATAGATGGAAGACCAATGCTGAGTAATTTTAAACTTAGAGCATAGCTCTATCAAGTCCTTATTTTTGAATTGTCCCCCATTATCAGTGATTATTGCTGAGGGTACACCATGTCTACAGATGATGTAGTTGAGAATTAACATAGCTATTGATTTTCCATTAGCAACAGTGAGAGGAATTGCCTCCACCCACTTGGTAAAATATTTTGTAGCTATGATTATGAACTTATGTCCATTTGAGGATGAGGGGTAAATCTGACCCACCAAGTCAAAGGCCCATTGTTGAAATGGCCAGAAAGTAATGAAGGGAATAAGCTCCTTGGCTAGAGCATGAATCAGATTACCATTTAGTTGACATTGTTTGCAAGACTTAGCAAACTGTGTAGCTTCCTTTTCCATATCTGGCCAATAGTAACTAGCTCTAATAAGTTTACGAGCCAATGTCAGGCCATTAGAGTGAGACCCACAGATGCCTTCATGCACCTCTACTAACGCATGTTTGGACTTATCGGGTTCTAAACACCTAAGGAGGGTACCGTCTAGACCACATCTATACAAGTCATTAGCTATGATGACAAACCATGAAGCACTATGAATTAAGTGACGTTTCTCATTCTGGGTGTAAGTGTCTAGAATAATCTGGTCACGAAGGTAGGAAAAGATATGATGGTAGCGAGATGAGTCATGTCCAATGACAGAATAGATCATCTGGGAATCAAGGGAATCATAGGCTGGGTAGCGTAATGTCTCCACTAGGAATTCATGTCAAAAATCATTTTTTGGCATCTGTAACATGGAGGCAAGAGTAGTCATGGCATCTACTACTTTATTATCTGCCCTTGGAACTTGTTGAAATGTGATGTGAGTAAAATACTTTTTGAGGTCATCAATCAACCATTTATAAGGCACCAACTTTTCATTCTTTGTTTGATAGATATCATTTACTTGATTGATGACTAACTGTGAATCTCCAAGGACATTAAGTTCATCTACTCACCACTCAAGGGCAATTTTCATACAATTGATTAAGGCTTCGTACTCAGCAATGTTGTTTTTACAAGGAAATAACATCTTATATGCTTTTGGTAAAGAGTACCTTTGAGGTGTAATGAACAATATCCCAGCACCTGACCCCTGTTGGGTAAATAAACCATCAAAAAACATAGTCCATGATCGATGTGTGAGAAGTAATATGGACTCATCTAGAAATTCAATGTGAAATGGTTGATGATCTACTAGAGGTGCTTTTGCCAATTGATCTACTATTGCATGTCCCTTAATGGATTTTCTTTCAACATATTCAATATCAAATTCACTGAGAAGCATGACCCATTTAGCTAGTCTAGCCATGAGGGTAGCTTTACTGAGAAAATATTTCAGAGGATCAATTTTAGCAATTAGACATGTAGTATGGGCCAACATATAGTGCCACAATTTTTGTGAAGCAAATACAAACTGCAAGGCAAGATTTCTCTATAGAAGAATATTTTGTTTCATATGAGACCAAAGTTCGACTAATGTAATAGATAGCCCTTTCTTTGTTTTTCTAATCTTCTTGAGCCAATAGGATACCTAATGATGTATCTGTAGTAGAGATGTAAAGTATAAGTGGCTTCCTATGAATAGGAGGCATCAAGATTGGTAGGTTCACAAGATACTATTTGATTTGTGTGAACCCTTCATCACATTCTTTGTTCCATTGATAAGCCACACCCTTGTGTAAAGTCTTGGTACATGGTTGTGACTTGTTCGCCAGTTGTGAGATAAAACGTTGGATAGACTACAATCGGCCTTGAAGTCCTCTCATTTTTATAATATTCTTTAGTGGCAGAATTTCCATGATAGCTTGTACTTTTGTAGGATCCACTTTGATGCCTTTGGAAGAGATGATATAGCCAAGCAATTTTCCAGATGTTACACCAAATTCGCATTTCTTAGGATTGAGCCTCAGACTAAACTGTTCCATACGATATAGTATAGGACCTAGATCTACAAGATGCTTCTTTTAGTGCATGCTCTTAGCTAAAGTGTCATCCACATAATCTTCCATTGTTTTATGCATCATGTCATGAAATATAGTAGTAATAGCTCTTTGATATGTAGCACCAGCATTTTTGAGTCCAAAGGGCATGACATTCCAACAGAAAGTGCCCCAGGCACATGTGAAAGTAGTTTTCTCTTGGTCCTCTGGTGCAATTTTTATTTGGTTATAGCCAGAGAAACCATCCATTAGTGAGTACATTTCATACCCTGCTATCATATCTACAATCATATCAATATTGGGCAATATAAATTCATCCTTAGGACATGCCAAATTCAAGTCTCTAAAGTCTATGCAGACTCAGATAGATTTATCATGTTTTGATATTGGAACAATATTAGAGATCCATTCTACATAATCAATTACTCTCTTAAACATTGCCTTAAGAAGTTTCTCCAATTTAGCTTTAACAAATAGATCTATGTGTAGATGTATTTTGTGGAGCTTCTGCTTGAGGGGCTTGACACCTAGTGCAATGGAAAAATGGTTCATGATTAGATTAGGGTCTAATCCTGGCATGTTTGAATATTTCCTTGCAAAGTTTATCTTTTTGCTTCTGAAGAATGTAGTGAATTCCTCTCTTTCTACCTCTGATAGTGATTGTGCCAAGTGAATGATCCGAGGTTATGCCTTTGTACCCAAGTTGATAGGTTGAGTTGGTTCAATAAGCACAGATGATCTCTCCTGGAAATGAATCAGAAGTGCATCAAGTATCTCATCCTCAGGCACCTCAGAGAGGTTTTCACCCTTGGATACATCTTTTATTTTGACTATTTTAGGCTCTGATACTGCCACAATGTGGTTTTCACCATCAGAGTGCCTATTTTTTCTTATTTTGATTTTGTGACTAAGATACTTGATGTCAACCTCAATCATGTTAACACTTTCTTTGCTAGTGGAGGACGTTATAGGTTCGATGATGTATAGGTAATAGGCAAGAGCGTAATCACTCTGGAATGTAAGGACTTCATTAGATGGGGAGGTACAGTTCTAGTCTATAAGCTCAGGATGGAAAAGTGAAAGAGAAGTGACAGGTTCAAGTGCATTCACGGTATAATCATCAAAAGCATGGACAAGCAAGTCAAGACCTAAAGAGACCTCATCCAGAGGTATAGTCAAATTCCTTTGATTTCTAGCGACCGTAGTAGATGACATGTTCACATCTACAGAGTCGGACTCGTGTGACCTTACACTAGACCCTTCACCTACTTTGACAAAGTTTTCATATGCGTTAGCTGTATCTATATCTCTATCAGAGGTGGCATATGACAAGCTTTCAAACTCATATTCATGGGAGTCTGTTTCATCATTAGGTCTCATGTCAAGAATGTGAGTGAAATCAACCCTTTGTCCTCAGTTGGGATGAGTTCTACCTAGAACCTCTGCTATGGTCAGATGAGCACCTTTTGACCTAGGAACCTCATTAGTATTTGTAGCATCAACTGCCTCTTGTGTAATGAGAAGTGACTAGAATTCCTGGTCAAACTATTCTTGAAAGTGTGGTGTTATGTATAAATCACCCTGATGACTTGGATTTAGGCTATACATTTCTTTCCACTCATAAGTTAATGGAGCAAAGGAAGTGGTGTCATCAGAATCGTTGTCAGTGTCTACTGTACTGACCTACAATATAAATTCATCTAGCTTAGTAAAGAATGCCGCCAGGTCTGGAGGAATAGGGTAAGAAAAACTATCCTCATCAGAGGTGTCTTCAGATTCTTCAATTTTAGATGTTTATTTAGGTGTTGGTTGTTTATCTTCTCGAGGTACAAACTTGTTTATCTCCAGTTGAAATGTGAGTTTTTGGAAGCCTATACCTATAGAGTCACGTGTTCTGTGACCAATATCCTCGAGTGGTGCAATCAATCCCTTATGATTCGTACCTATGGGACCATTTCCTTTATATCCAAAATGTTGCATAATAGATAGACTTTTTCCATATTGCTCAGGTTTTATGTCATAAGGAGGAGTAGTTTGTTCAAAATTGTCTTCTACTTTATAGATCCAAGCTTTGATAGCTTTTTTTTAGCTTCTTCTTCTAATGGTATTGTGGCTTGTACAAAGGTACCACCATACTTTGTTGGAGGAGGAATCGTAGAAGGTTTAGTTCTCTCAGAAGGTCTCCCAAAAGAATGTGGAGACAAAGGCAAAGATGTAATAGATAGCACAAGTTCAATCTGATATCCTCCCATATCAGTTTCTTTGAGTGTCAAACTCTATTCCATTTCTTTTAATTTATTCTCAAGGAGTTAAACAGATTCTCTATTGGTAGGCACAAAGATGTCAGTAGATTTGGTGAGGGCATTACAATCATAGCATGTATTAGCAGGTATAGTCACTTCAGATCCTTAGAATGGGAACTTAATGCACTGATGGTATGTTGAAGGGATAGCCTGCATTTCATGGATCCATGTCCTTCCTAATAGAATATTGTATGCTAAAGGAATGTCAAGCACTTGATAGATAACATCTCGTTCGATAGGACCAACTCTGATTGGCAACACAACTAGCCCCTTGGATTTATGTTCTTCCTCATCATAGGCCTTAATAGTAATCTTTTTGTAGGCATCAATGCAATCCTCGCCGTAGCCTAACTCAGTAAGGAAACTAGCAGAGCAAATATTGAGGCTAGTGCCATTATCTATGAAAACACGATGAACACGCTTTGGACCAATCATGACTTCAATGTGCAGAGGGTTATTATGTGGGTGACTCAAAGAATGGTCATCTTCCTCTAAGAAAGACAAGTAATGTGAGGAGGTCAAGTGACCTACCATGGATTGAAACCAGTCGAGATCAAGATATTTTGGGACATTTGCCTCAGTGAGGGCTTTGTCAAAGATTTCCCTGTGACCAGTGGAGATTTTTAGGAGCTCAAAAATAGTTATCTGAGCATTAGTACGATGCAATTGATCGAGAATGTTGTAATTAGCAGCATTAGATGAGGAACCCACTTTTGGATTCTTATTGGTAGAGTCAAACTTAGCTTTGTCTGAAGGTTGAGTTGATGTAGACAGAGAAGGCTCAAGGCCTTTGATGATGATCTTAGCACGAGATCGAGTAACAACATTAGCGCTAACTTGAGACAACTCTTGTTCAAAAGACTGAGGCATAGACCCTCACAAAATGAAAGGTGTTTTGGACTTGGAAGTATATTCCCTTCCCTTGAGAATGATGACATTACAATATTCAGTATCAACAAGTTCAACCATATTAATGACATTGTCGTTATTGGTGTATGTATAGTTGACCTTAGCATCAGTATTTTTGCCTTTAGATGATTCACTTTTTCCATGGGGAGGAAATGGATCTTTGAAAGCTTGATGATCAAAATTTTTGTTGTGAAATCCCACAGCAATAACCTCACTATCGATGAGATCCTGGATTTTATGCCGCAATTTAAGACAAGTAGCCATTTTGTGACCTTTGTTTTGGTGAAAATCACAATAAGCGGATTCATTCCACCAAGAGGGTCTTGGTTGCAGATCATAACATAATGAATTATCCAATGGAGTGAGTAAATGGTTTTCCAAGAGAGTCTTGTAAACCACCTCAAGAGGTTCTCCTAAAGGAGTGAACTCACACTTGGGCCTAGGAGCCCAAGGTTTAGGTCCAGAAAATCGTGAAGTACTCGGTTTGGAATCTTCCGCAGTCTGTTCAGTGGCTTTGGCCTCTTCCATCATGGTAGTGAGAATAAAGGCAGCCTTGGAAGGCTTAGGAGTCACATTGTCTACAACGCCATCATTCACAACATTTTGGTTCTTGTTGAGAAATTTGGGTTTATGTTTGCTTGAGGAGGAAGACCCTTGTTTATTTTCCTTGTGTAAGGTCAATTCTTCTTTCTTGATCATAAATGTCTCAATTCTTATAGCTTGTTTAATCATGTCATCAAAGGTTAGAGGACCTTGTGTAATACCCACTCATGTTTTTCTTTTTAGTTTGTGATGTCGTACTCTTTTAGGCATTGGTTTCAGTTGATTGGCCGAATTCGTTTAGGCTACTTTCATGAGAGCTATTATTCTTTCAGTTGATGGTGATTATTGGTTATGATGTTATGGATGATTATTATGATGTGATGATTTATGTTTTGATCATATTGTACTTACCCCATACTTGCATGTGTATGGTTATCATGTTTATGTAACTAGTTGCATGTTGTTGTGGTAGAGGATGGAGATGTAATTACTTGCTTCGGGGAGATCCACACGTTCGACCGATCCCTATCATTAGTTGTGATATTATATTATATATGTACATGTGTGTTCTTTGATGACAGGATTGCAGGTACAGGGCATCATCTTCCCTGAATTGGTAGGTGTGAGCGCGCCTATAAATATTCATCTCAATGGTAAAGAGGGGAGGTAACATCCAGATCCAAAACCCTAATGTAAGCCTAATCATCCTAATGTTGGATGAGTTTCAGTATGACTACCCTATTCAGATTTGTCTAGGTTGATAGAATTTGAATACCCTCTCTCCTGAGTATGTGTGTGTTTTGCTTGATTATGCTTTTAGGTGATTTTTGGATTATTGAGTGATTTTCTATGTTTAATGTTATAGTTGAATTAATTATTTAATTATATCCTAAGTTTATTTTAAATAATTAATTAAATTGAAATATTTGAATATTTTGATTTAATTAAATATTTAATTGAAAACTATATTAAATCTACTTATATGATTAATTAAATAATTAAATATTTGGTTGCGTGCATTATTGTGACATAAATATTTAATCTATTTAATTAACTATTTTATTAATTACATGTGCATGAATGTGTTGAAAAAGTAATTTCAAATTCAAATATCTTAACTTGAAATTAGGAGTCAAAGTGGAGTTGTGGCAATAAAGAATATTTTAATTATTTAATTTGGATTTACTTTCAATTTTGAGTGGAGTTAATTTAGGGATTGATTTGGGAGTTGTCATCAAGCTTTGCATGTTTAGGGGAATTTGAATCTCTTTAGGGGGAACTGGTCATTCATTCTCTCATAACAAGTTTTTGGATTTGGAGAGCTCTTGGTGATTTGATATTTTTGAAGGATTGTGGATTGTTGTGGTTTCTTGTTGCTTTGAGGATTTTGGGATTTTTCTTTCTTGTGTGTGTGCTCGGATCTTCATAGTTTCCAAATCTGTGGTTGAATTGGGCTTGAGGGTTTTCAAATTTGATTTCATCTTCCAAGCTACATTCTTTCATTTCTAGCATTGGAATCAAGGTAGGATTCATTTGCCATGTGTGGTTTCAATTTTGTAGATCTGAGGTTTTCAATATTGATTTAATACATGTTCATTATTTTGGCTTTTAAATGGCTTATTGTTGTTTATACATTTTTGGGTGTTTATAAAAACCCTAGATCTAAATTTCTTTCATTCTATGTATTCTTAGCGTCGTAGGGTTATGCTGTCAAAATTTCGAGAAGAAATTCCCTCTAGATCTCTTAGAAAATGAAAAAAAATATTAATCCTTTGTATGGTTTAAACTATAGAGAGAATTAAATGTATGGTTATTAATGTTTCAATATTTTTGGAGTTTAGGAGGAGCTTAAATCTGTCATTTTCATGTTTGTATGTTTCTTAGCATAGTACCCTTATGCTGTCCAAAAATTCATGAAAAGATCTATCCTAGAACTCCTAGAAATTGAAAAAATCAACCCTGCCTATAGTCTAAACTATAGGGAAAAAATAAAATAATTAGTTCCCTTGTATTTGCTTTGAGAAAATTAAATGAGTTGAAAAAATATAACTCTCTGTAAAAATACAGAGTGAATTAAAATTCACCAATGGTGAAGAAAAATAATTAATAAATAAAACCTTTTTACTTCTTTACTATTTTTCGTTTTTCGGATTTATAAAAAAAAAAATAAAGTCTTTTTTAGAAAGAAAGTTATTAAACGGCGATTTTAAAAAAAAAATTATTTATAAAAAAAAAAAAATCATGTTTTGGGGGGGTGGGACCCCATCCCCACCCCTGTGGCAGCCACCGTACTGCGCAGGCAGTCACAGGACTGCCCGACACTCCGTGGACTGCCTAGCAGTCACGGGACTGCCTGGCGTAACCCGTGCTGCAGTTAGTGCAGAGAGGGGGGGCACTTGGGGCCCACCACCCCCCATGTGTTTATTTTAAATTTATAATTTTTTTTATTTTATTTAAATTTTGTTTAGTTAATTTAATTTAAAGTTATTTAATATTTAGTTTAGTTTAACTAATTTTTGATTTAGTTTAATTAATTTTTAATTTTGTTTATTTAGTTTTAATTTAGTTTAATATTTATGTTTATTAATAGATACATTTTATATATATAGAATTAATTTAATATATTAATTGTTGAAGATGTTTTAATAAAATTGATTATTAATTTAAATTAATAGTTATTATTAATTTTAGAATTAATATATCGATTATTAATACAATTAACCTTGTTAATAGGATTGAGTGAACTACTTGAACTAAAATGTATTGATTTAATTAATGGTCATCTTAATTAGAGTATTTATTTACGGGAAGTAATCTTAAATAGATTAAATGTGATTGATTTTAAATTATTTCAGGTTGAGGTATTCATGAAATGAAGTTTATGCTTGAGTGGTCTATAAATGATTACATACATATAGTTCATTTTTCAATCTTTTGAGAGGTTTTTATTCTATGCATCTTTATGGGATTATTTTGCGTACATGTGTGACTTTGGGGCATTAGATGACTTAGGATGTATACAAAGTCTGGGGGGTGTATTTATATTTTTATTACTTCATGGCGTGTGTGTTATCAGTTATTACCCTAAACTGACCATCTGACCCTTTTGATTCTGCTATCTATTTGTGTACCTATGTGACCATTCCTGATTGTGTGGGATAGTGGATTTGGGGTACACTAGGGTTGTGACCTATGCTAGATCTGTTAGGATCTCTGAGCCTAGGGTAGGTTACCTAGATGTGTAGTAGGGGGTGGCTTGCAATAAGTTGTGTGTCCGTAAGTGACTTATAGATTGCTTATTGTGGAGTTTCTTAATAAGTGATAACTAAAGACATATTTGGGGATATTAAAATGGATTAATAAGATGTGTCCTCACCCATGCTTGAGTGCTAGTATAGGCTAAGGTGGTGTTGAAAAGATGTTAGTTTCTCTGCGAGGTACCTGACATAGTTAGTGGTATTGTCAGTATGAGAGGACATTAGCTCCATGTATGGTCACTTATGTGCCAGAATCCATTAGGATTATCAGGGCTGAACTTAAGGGTTAGACGTACATGATGACACCTTCCTTTACACATGCTAGATTTCCTACATTGTCAGTTGCCTCTGGATTAGTGAGTCTTACCTTTTATAATGATTAGTACACCGGACTAGAGAGCTATCAGGTTCCCTTGCTTAGTGATTATTCTTTCTTGGTTTTGGATATCCAATTGGGATCTATTGTTATCTCCTCAGCATGGTGGGGTGGACCTTTGTGGTTCCACACGGACGGGTGGTAGTGATTCTTTATCCATTGAGATTCGACGTCCTTGCACCAGGTGCTTGATGGTTCTTGCAGATGAATTCTTTATGTTCTTTCATCATTTATTATGCAGTTTCATTATTGTAAATCTTGTATTAGAGTATCGCATGTGATACCTAATCTAAAAATTATAATTAAGTAGTTTAGAGTGATTACCACATACCCTATGACATGTGCAGTGGATGTGAGTTTATGGTTGTTTCATGGTTATCCATGAGAATGTAATTATGGTTACGTAAGTTGTAATTGCTATACTTAATCAGACGGAATCTTTTGTTATATTGTTAGTGGTGTTTTTCTTTGAGTAATTCAATGTCATGGAACCCTTGAGTCATGTAATCTATGTGAGTGTAAGACATGTGTATAAATGGTAATTACTTCTGCATGAATGTATGTTTCTTTATGTTAAATTTAAAAAAAAATTATTCAGCACACATAGTATCATGTTCTAGGTTAACCTCTCTTGGGTTCCCTGGCGAGGTGTTACACCTTGTAGCTGTACTTGATACCCAAAGTTGGGGAGAAGATTATCGAGAAAGATGTCAAAATTTTCAGATTTAGGTATCTTGCAAGAATATCATGTATAAAGTTGTCTCCATCTTTGGACAAATGCCAAGAAGGATTCCCCATGATTTTGTTTCAAGTTGCAAAGATCTCAGATATGAACCGGATGTTGGATGTTGTGAGAATAATGTTGTAGAAATAAATCTGCAATTTTGTTAAAAGTTTTGATGCTAGTTGGTAGTCTAGAAAACCATTCCATAGCTGACCCTCCCAAACTATGTGGGAAAAGACACACGAGATAGGTTGTGTCATGTATGAATTCCATGGAGAGAGCACCAAACTCTCTCAAATGGTCTTGAGGGTCAGATGTACCCAAGTATTTATCGTATTTAGGAAGTTCAACTCCTTTGGGGAAAGGAGGCATGAAAAGATATTTTTCAAATGGGAAAGGATAGATGCTTTCCAGCGTGAATTGTGTATTAGGTTTGTCTTTCTCTTTCAAGAGTTGAGAGAGTTTCTCCTGCATAGTTTGCATTTCTTTGCGCAAGCGGGAGTTTTCAGTTTCTTCCTCTTTCCCAACAAGTATTTCTACATCATAGTTGGAGAGTAACTTAGCCCCTTGATTGGCTAGTTCAAGAATGTATTTCTCTTTCTCCTCAGCTAGGAGAACTCCCATCATCCTATAGAAATATTTATTAGAACGAGCTTGTGCAATCTCTTCTTGATTTATTTCTACTTCTACATCGTTAGGGGGGTCTTGAGAATGGGACTCACCCCAAGTTTTAAAGAGGTCAGTTCTGCTAACCTCACCTAATTGTTTATGATCTACCATCTTGCTAGAATGCAAGGATTCAAGGTGTAAAGACTCGGTATGAAAAGATTGAGTGTTCTCAAAATTTGGGTCTTCTTGGAACAAAGGATTTTGAACCCGACTAAGATCCACTAGAAATGACTACTTATTGTAAGTTTGACGTACCAGGGAAGGAGATCAAGATGATTCCTCACTAGATGTAGCCAAAAATGGTGTGGAAAGCACAGATTCATCTTGATTGATTGAAGGAAATGTTTTGCCACTTCAAGTTGTGACAGTCATAGACAAAGTTTGAACAAGGGATGTGAACTAGGACCAAACTTTAAACTGTCTCAAAGTAATTGCATAGAACGTGCCAAAAGGTGAAGTATCCTTGGTGCAAATAATCAGAGATGAGGCTAGAATAGCCAAGAGATGAATATTGTGACACAAGGCATGAAAACACAGATGAAAGAGACTGAAAGGATATGAGATGAGACTAGTTTAAGCAAGAATCACATAATTCTCAACCCAAGAAACCAAGTTTCAGACTGTGTGAAGATGGAGGGAAGAAAAATAGACCCATATCAAAGACCAGATTTGACAGAAGTACATTTGACTGATAGAAATTAGCTTTCTATTTTGAAAAAAAATACTATAGACTCGCGCGAAGAAATGCACTTTCGCATGAAGATTCTCACTAACGCACGTGAACTTTGTAGTATCGCACAAAGAATGAAACCAGACTGGTGAAGAAAAAGTGACAAAATAGCAGCACTATTGCCAAATGTCACGTGACAGTTTATAGCATATCGCATGAAGATTCTCAAAGAATGATGCAAAGATTGGGAAATGTCGCATGAAACTATGCAAATTTTGACAAATGAACGTTTACAGAATCAGACACTTGAGACCAGTTTGTGTTTCTCGAGATAAAATCATATTGTTTTTTGACAGATAGTTTGAGTTACAGATTGTTTTGGACATGTTCAACAATGAGAGTTTGTGTGTTTTGATGATAGTTTCAATTGTTCAAATGATACACCCACACAAAACACATTAAACAGAATATTTGTAGTACCAGAACAAGAACATCACAATCCTAGGATAGCCAGGACAGTATCTGTTGAATCCCCACTTGAACCAAAGTTTAGCTACGCCTACTCTTAGCGGACAACTTAGAAGCTTGGAGGCACGGGCTCCTCCTTACATATGCACTCACTTCTCAGGCACACCAAGCTTTGAAACCCAAAGGAATTGCTTCCCAAAGGGTTGTTGTCTTTATTAAGAGCCGTAAGAGTGTGGGGCATCTCAGTCGGTCTCTGACCTTCCATGCCAATAGATAAAGAGTTTTTGGAAACTAGAACAATAGTTTCTAGTAAGGACATCCATTCAGGTGGTTGTGATCAAGTCATTTTCCCAATTAAGGGGTCTCTCCCAATCCTTTCAAAGCAAGGATTTCACCTTAACAATGTAGGGATTTTAATGCACCACTAGGGTACTGGAGGAGATTTTGGTTGCCACAACGAGTTCAAAACCTGTCTATTGTGACATTAATCACAATAGCATTTTTTGTATATGGGTTTGGAAGGGCTTGGCTTTAGCCTGTTACCGGTTGGGCATCCACTCTCACCGGCTCTGCTAAAGCTCTTGGGAGGTAGCCACTCTAGAAGAATCACATAAATTTATCTTACACCCAAGATCCATAAAGGTGAGGGGAGAGGATACGTTCATGTAGTTCTTAGGATTATAATCTAAAAAACACTTCAATCACGCAAGGCAGTGATTCATTTTAAGCACCAACCGAAGTGTGTTTTAACTAATAAAAATTGACATAAAAATTTGTAAAAATACGCAAGGTCTTCAACAAACATCCTGCAATAAACCCATTAGTAGTTTGTAATGCCTTTCTTCATTTCAGCATCCTGAAATAAAGGCGTTAGAAGTTTATGATGGATTTTCTTTATCTCAGCGTCCTGCAAACCACTGTTAAGCTATTTCAAAAGATAAAATCAGAGAAACACAGATGTCAGAAAATAGTAGATGGTTAGAAAATTAAGACAATAAAATATGAAATGAAATCTCTCATGTGTAATTTTGCACAATGATTTATACTAGATCACATGAAGAAGTGCAGGGAGCCACGCAAAGAACTAGAAAGTTCATGCGAGACGCTCAGAAAGTTCACGCAAGATTAAAATAGAGCAGTACAGAAGTACGGATAGAATGCAAAAAAATGAAATGAAATGAGGCCAAAACAAAAATGTACCAGCCCCACGGTGGGCGCCAAAAATGTATGTGGTAAATTTAGCCTTATTAACTCACCATACACTTCAACATAGTCCTTCTTCACCAGATACACACAAGGATGAACATGAGATTATTCATCTTGCCTATCTGTATGATTCGACCTATTGCCTTCTATCCAGATAGGGTTTTTGAAATAGCTCTCAGAACGAGAATCTCACAACCATAGACCAATCTAGGAACGAATGATTTTTCTCCATGAATGCCATGCAATGCAAAGTTATTCTAAGAATTGAAAGATGCAAGATTAGTCTAACACATGATTTCAGTGCAATTATTCTAGAAATTGAAATTAATCTATTGCAAAATGAGATTATTCTATATGTGATTATCAAGAAATGTGGCAATTATTTAGTATTCTAACAATGCATGAAAGTAAGTGGGGGTTTGAATGAGAGAATAAGAGTTCTTTTATAGACTCAAAGGTGATCAGAATAGAAACTTTCCTCTTTGAAATAAAATAGATAGAAAAGCCAGTTTAAATTAGAAAGCTTTATTTAAAACAAAACAAATAAATTGTTTTCCCTTTGCTTTAACTATTTTCTTTCTTTGATTTTAATTGTTTTATTTGTTTTATCTGTTTTCTTTCTCTTTAAAGCATAATTAAAGAGAAGTTTCCAATTCTAAACTTAAGAGAAGATTTTTTTGACAATATTTAATTAATTAAATAAATATGACCTCATAATTTCTTTTTCTCAATTATCTGAATAATTAAATTCAATTATTGAAAATGAGGATATTTATTTAATAATTAAATATCATTTAATTCCTTTTTTATGTGTCTTAGCTAAAGAGGGTGAATTTAATTTAATTAAAGTGCTAATACTTTATAATTAAATTAATTCGATCATAAGGTTTGTTTAGCCAATAAATATTTAGGAATTAAATATAATGTATAATTAATGTAGATTTAGGATTTTTTGCATTTGACACTTAAGTCAAGTAGAGTCAGTCAAAACACAGAATTGCCTAGTACAATAGGACTTAGATGATCTAGATGAGTAATAAATATAAAAAAATTGGTTAGGGTTGCAAGATGCCAATTTTGAGGTGTTACAAAAGCCTACAATGAGGAAAAGGTCAAATCCTTGTTGAAGGATAACAGAATAGCAATATTAGACGGTAAGAAAAAAATCCAACTTATGCCCCAAGGGGTAATTGCTCAGGAACCTCACCAACCCTCTTCCTCTAGTCTATTTGTGACATAGCCCCCATCCCCTACACCTTTGATTCCCACCACCCAAGAAGCCATTGATGCCAAAAGAGAAGTACTAGAGGCTGAGAAAAATAGGTTGATCAGTGAGAGATCAAGACTAGAAGAAGAGGGCAAAAGGGATCTTGAAGACTCCCCTACATACAAAGAGGTTGGGGAATTGGTAATACAAAAATGTTCTGACTAGATATTTTCCAACCTCAGGAGGTGTGCTAGTGAGGTCAACCTTTCTAACCTCTATTTACTGGGAAAGAAGATTGCAGGCATCATAAGCAGACATGATGATGGAAGGGAATAGTGGGATATGATAGTGAATAACTAGAAGGGGAAGGCAGCCCATATCAAGTCTTTTTACTCTCTTTCAAAAGAGAAGAACAATATTGATATCATCCTGACAAGCACCCATAAATGTCTCAAATTGATGGTTAATTTGGACACCAAAAAGAACATGGTCATCCGGAGGGTAACAACTTTGAGAGAAGAGTTCTCCAAGGACAGATATGACATGTTTCCCAACATGTTCAAAGAGGATGGGAACATAAAAAATGAAGCCTTATGGCTAAGACAATTGAATGAAACACTAACTAGCAAAACAAAAAGTATTGTTACAGTGGGAAATATTGGCTGGTTTGTGTTAACTATTGATATTTTAAATAAAGCCAAGGCATTTTTTGAATCCTGGGAGGCAGAAATTGAGAAAGACAATGTTGATTGGGAGGAATTCAACAGCCAGAAGGATGAGGTCCTCAGTTTTAGTTGGCCAAATGATGAGGTGTTCACCACATGGGTTAGTAAGTATGGTATAGCCACCCCGATAGCATGAGACAGTAAATATAAAGGGGACAACGAACACCAAAGAGGTTGAGCAGTTTGAGAAAATTAGATATTGGGGGCTCTACATCAACAAGAGGACAAATTCTAGATGACAAGGACCCAGCCACCTCAGAGAAACTTTAAGCATTCAGGCGATCATAGGACAAAGGATTACATGGCTTATAACAAATATTTGTTATCCCATCCACCTGAAATTTTATCTCATCTGTAAACTGTATTTTGTCCTCTAGCCTAGTCATCTGTAGCTTGTTTCATCCTTATTTTCCAAAAGGATTCCAAGATGACCATGGCTGTCTATAAGTAGTAAGTTGTAATATTGTAATAAGGATTGTAAAAAAATAAAATGACAAGGTAGACTTATGAATTGTGTCTAAATTTTGGTTTTGAGTCTTTGAATGTACTGATATCAAGCTTACATTAATAAAATATAATGGAATCTCCATTTTGATACCAATGATGTCTTTTTTCATTTCCTCTTAGTTCTTGTATGTTCAATTTGTAAGGCATTTTGAGTATACTGGTTATAAGGTAACCATGTCATTGTTTGTGAGTTGCTTTCAAGGAGAGTTTTAAATCTTGCAGAGAATTACAGAGGGTTAGGGTGTATGCAAAAATTTGATACTGTGACAGCTAAATGTGGGCCTCTGATTTACCCACACACTTCAACATGGTCATTGCTCTTTAATCACATAAGAAATGAATATAGATTAATTCATCATGCATGTGTGAATGAATCAACCTATTGCCTCCTAGTAGGCAGGAGTATGAGTCAGATCATCGCAAGCTCAGTGACTACACCAAAGACCTGAATGAAGGATTTCAAAACTAAAGTGTTGCCTAAGTCCAAGACCAAAGAGACCAAGAGATAAATGTCCAACTAAGGATGGAGATAGCAAAGACTCTGATCTTGAGTCAAGGTTAACGAACCTGCTCTCACAACCGAGAATAAGGATAGCACAGACAAAGATGATAAGTTTGAACAAAGGACTCAGTCAATTGGACAAGCGTAACAACATCAGATTTCAAGACAGTGATAGGTTGGACTAACAACAAATTGTAGTTGCAATGTGAACTAACAGAAGTGTTGTGACAATGCAAATTTTAGAATAGACTGAATGTAGTAGTATAGACTGACAGGAGCCAAAGTTTTGACAAGTTTTTGAAACTAATTTGATAGAGTTTCAACAGGATCGTTGAAGTTTCAAATGAGACAAGATAAACAAATATCCAAAGTGTACAGTTTCTAGATTGTTGATCATTGTTGTTGTTGTTGTTTCAGGTGAACACTCACACCAGACACATCAAGAAGATTGTTTGTTGTAAAAATAACTGAGAAACCACAATCCTAGGATAGCCAGGACAATATCTGTTGAGTTCCCACTTGAACCAAAGTTTAGCCATGTCTACTCATAGCAGACAACTTAGAAGCTTGGAGGCACGGGATCCTCCTTACATGTGCACTCACTTCTCAGGCACACCAAGCTTTGAATCCCAAGGGTAATCACTTCCCAAGGGACCGTTGTCTCTACTAAGAGTCATGAAAGTGTGGGACATCTTAGTTGGTCTCTGACCTTCCACACGAATAGATAGAGGGATTTTGGATACTAGAACAAAGTTTGTAGTAAGGACATCCATTCAAGGGGCTCTCCCAAGTCATATTCCCAATTAAGGGGGCTCTCCCAATCCTTTCAAAGCAAGGCTTTCACCTTAACAATGTAGGGACTTTAATGCACCAGTAGGGTACTAGAGGAGATTTTGGTTGCCACAATGAATTCACACCTATCCACTGTGAGACTAATCACAATGGTGTTTTTTGTATACCAGTTCGGAAGGGCTTGGCTTTAGCCTATTACCGGTTGGGCAATCCACTCTCACCGGCTCTGTTAAAGCACTCAGGAGGTAGCCATGCTAAAGGATTTGTATGGATTTCTCTTTCACCCAAGATCCACGAAGGCGAGGGGAGAGGATATGTCCATGCAATTCCTAGGATTTACAAAACTAAAAGACACTTTAAGTAGAATGAGAAAATGACAATAATATTTCTAGATTTTTGATTATCCCAAAAGGGCGAGAGCATAGTTTCTTGACATCATTATCATTCCTAAAATAGAAAACAAATATTCATTTTAATAAGTCCTGCATGTGGGTTCCTATTTTAAGAAATCAAAAACAAGATGCAAGCACACTTTTTTGCATTCTATCGATCAAAGGCAACCTACAAAACCAATTCATGAGTAGTTTGATTTTTAGTCTTCTTGGGTAACGTTCTGCAAACCACTGTTAGGTTGTATGCAAAAGATAATCACATGAATATCAAAGCCAAAGATTAGTCCATATTATCAATATCTGAAAATTAGAAAATAGATCACATATTCAAAAAGTAAATAGAAAATCATACAGTTTCAAAAAAAAGTCACTGAAAAAGGTGATCGTATGAGCCCGTATGAGGCTCCAAAAGCTACAAAAATAAGGATTAGCTAGGTATAGTCACCAAAAAGTGAAATTTATGATCAATCCAAAGAGAAAAATCAAAAGCTAACTTCACCATAGTGATCCTTGGGAAAATCTACCCAAAATAAAAAAAAATTCACCAAAAAAGGACTCCAAATAAGCAAGATATGAACATTTGAAAACAGATTGCCAATCCAAAAACACATATGGTGAAGGTTAGAATTTTCAAATATCCAATGACATCATCATTTTATTAGGTTAAATTTGACAGTCACAAGGACATCAAAAGAGGCCAATAACCCTCCAAAATTATGGCTACACCCCATCAAATTTAAGATAGAGAAAAAAACCATGTGGCAAAAACTTTTGATTGGGCACCTACGTGTCGGTGTTTGATTTGTTGTTTTGCCTATTTGGAGGGCTGAGCTAGCGGGTGAAGGGTTCAAGTCTACATTGACAGCAATAGAGGAGGGTTTTGAGTGTAGCATGAGCAGGTCAAGGTAGTGGAGGCAGTGGGGAGAAGGGAGGATTGGTGGCAGATGAAGCAGCGATGGGGGTGAAGGTGGCAGTGGGAGGATGAAGTGGAGGGAAGAGACGGAGGGCATAGCAGAGGAAGTGTGGGTGGTAGAGGAGAATAGCGGTGGAGGGATGGCAGGGTGGAGCTTGGATTTTCACATAGGAGGGAAAGGGGTTGTGGGTTGCGGAGAGGGGGAGCAGTTGGTGGAATAGAAGCGTGTCGGGTAGGTGGGAGGCAGGTTGGAAGGTTGGGAGATGGTGGTGGCAGGGTGGAGGGAAGCATGGGCAAAGGGAAGAGCTGAGCAGTAGGTAGGGAAGAGATTGGGGAGGGGTGGCAATAGAGGTGGGCTACATTGGAAGTGAAGGGTTTGTGGAAGCAGTGGAAGTGAAGGGTTTATGGGAAGCATGAGAGATGGGGAGAGGAAGCGACAGAAGGTATGAAGTGGCTGGTTGAGGTGGGAGGAAGACAGTGGGGATCAGCAGAGGGGATGTGGTGAGTGGGCTGGGGGTAGGTAGCGGGAATGGGGGAGGTGGTGGGGTGTGTAGGTATGTAATCCCACATACCCACCGTAAAAAATTGTTAGAAGGTTTTTAACCAACACGCGCACCAAGCAATGTGAAGAAAAGGAGTAGGAGGCGTTAGCCTTGTTTTCTTTGAGACCACAAAGTTGCACGCTCAACAAATGATTAATATAAAAAATTAAGAGTAGAATGCCATTAGTATTTCAGAAAGAGATCTATTTTAAAAAAAAAAATTCAAAATATTTGCTTCTGTCTGTGTTCTAACAAACTGCCTCGTTTTGTGTGTAGAGGGTCGTACGACCTCTATTTGTAAAAAAATTTGTGACAGATTCAACTTTGACCAGGCATAGATGTGTTTATAGTTGTTTTTAACCGAAATAATGTTTTGGACACAACGACAGAGTCATATTTGACTCAAAGTGAACATAAAACAGAATTAAAACCAAAGTTTATAATGAGGCTAGAAAATTGATTTTTCTGCCCCATGGTGGGTGCCAGGAAATGTGATAGCTAAATGTGGGCCTCTGATTTAGCCGTACACTTCAACATGGTCATTTCTCTTCAATCACATATAGAAATGAATATAGATTAATTCATCCTGCATGTGTGAATGAATCGACCTGTTGCCTCCTAGTAGGCAGGAGTATGAGCTTGCTCTCAGATCATCGCAAGCTTAGTGACTACACTAAAGACCTAAATGAAAGATTTAAAAACTATGCTAAATGATCTAAGATAATTATGCAGCTGTAGTTAATCCAAAGATAATTAAGATTCAGTTTTAGAAGCACCAATTAAAGTGTGTAAGATTGATTCTAAAACACCAATTGAAATATGCTCTAAGATTAGATTTGCATGATTAACATAAAAGTAAACAATAATAAAAGCTATGCTAAGAATGCAAGAAAGCTAAGACACAAATGCAGTATAATAACTTTAGATAAAAGATTAGGTTCCTTTGTGAAGGAAAAGAGTTTCTCTTTTATAGAAATCTCTCTTAAATCGACGGTCAAGATCGAACAAAAAGAGTGGCTCAGATTCAATTGAAGAAGCACAATCCAAGTGTAAGTGATTCAATTGGTTGAGAGAGTTAGTTGACTGAACTGACTGATCAATTATTTTGGAAACTTTCAAAATCAGTTCACAGTTAACTGAAATGTTTCCAAAATGATAAATAGTGGAGAATCAGTTAACTGAGTGAAACTGGATTGTTTCCATTTTGATAAATCAGTTGAATGGATTTGATGATGTCATATGCATTTTTAATAAATTAATTGATTTTGGATGCACATTTATGTTTTTATAATTAATTTAATTCCTTTTTTATTTAATTGACGATTTTGTAATTTTTATTTAATTAATATATCAGAATATCAATTAAATAATTAACAAAATGTTTATTTGCCAATGTAATGTGATTTGAGGAATTAATTAATTAATCAAGTAAGGTGATTGATTATGACCTAGGGTTTAGGTCAGATCAGTTCAACTATGATGAATTGCCTATTTAATTTAGGACTTAGAATGATCAAGATTAGGGTTTCTTGATTAATTGCTGAGATTGGGGGTCTAGAGTTTAGGTGACCATTTTTAGGTGATTACAGATATAGGGGTGTGAGGATGAGAAGATAGTTTGTAAGGCATTCCATCTGAGGTTTATTTGTATTTCCATTAATTATCCCTAATGTATGTATGTTTTATTCTGACTCTATGACCCATGATTAGGCACTGGTTAAACTGTTGACAAGTGGTTGTTATCATCAACCCAATTTAAATCAATCTTTATATATCTATTATATCAAATTCATGTTTAGCTAATTGTATTAAGTACAATTCATTTTAGTGATTCCTTGAAGAGTGAATCAACAGGTTAGCCTTCCTAGTTTTGAGAACTTAAAAAGAAGAAGGATTATAAATCCTTAGTCCACTATGAGATTCTTTGTCATTTAGTGAGTCTGTAAGTAGGTACACCCTCCTGAGTTTGTGGAGCTCGAAGTGAAGAATGGTTTCATCCTTGTTAATTAGCCTTTTCCATGTAAGAATCAATGTTGGGAATAGAGGTCAAGCATTGTTGATGTATTATTGATTCCTACAAGAAAAAGAGCTAACAAATTGGCGACTCTACTAGGGACTTGCAATGTTCTCAGAGTCATAATCATGAAAGCATTTGTCCTTACCATATTGAGAATTAGTTTGTTATTTCTCATAATCATTAAAGTGAGTTTATTCTTCTTATCTGTTGTGGCACACTGCTTGAAGGTCTTGATTCTGAAAATGATATAGATTTTTTCTCAATTAAAATAGTTGGTAACTCTAAAATATCTAATCTAGCCCTTTGTTTGTTTTCAAGAGGAAATCCACTGAATTGAAAAGATTTGTAGTTATGGGCAGTGAAAGATCATTTTCTTGAAGTTACCAGGTGAAGAATTATCAAGCCTACTCTATCTGCAAAAGTTGCACATTCTCTTATTGCTATAAGAGGAAATCTGAGATAGGACAAGGTGTTTGATCTCTACATATATTAGTCCTCTAAAAAGAGGTGGTGACTCTAACCTTTGTGTATTCTAGTATTGCACAGTGAAATATTTGTTTGTTCTCTGAGATGAGTCGAAAAAGAAATACCAGATCGTATTCCAAAATGAATCCTAAAAAGGATCTTGGAGAAGAGCTTCATACACCTCAAAGGAAATAATGGTCCAAAAGAGGGGCATCTAAACATGATTCCCAACATGCCTCTGAAGGAAGAATGGATATCCCCATTCCAGAAAGAAAGTCATCTTCATCTAAGGATGCAGAACCTATGGGACCAGTTGACACTTATAAAGCTAATACCAATTTTGATCCCTTTAGGGATGGACAAAATACTGACATAGGGTTCTTTCCTACGGAAGAAAATCTTGTTCCATCAGAAGAGACCTCTGCTTCTAAAACAACATCATATGATTATGATAATTTGCAAGATGAGATTGTCACTTTAAAAAAAAAGAACAAGAAAAGGAAATGGCTGAAGCAGAGGAAAAACGTGGGAAAAGGATATATGACTTATTATTGGAAAGAGAAGAACTATTGGCTGAGACTGGAAGGAATGACCTCAAGACTAAAATCCTGAATCAAGAAGTTAAAGGTTTGAATCTAAAATTGTTTGGTAGCCTAAATGATTTGAGAAGCAAAGCCCCAAATAGAATATCAAACCCTGACAAGGATGAGTTTGAGAAGGAAGGACCTGTCATTAGGCAGTTGTTCCCATATGAGAATGGGAAAAATATGAAACTCAAAGTGACTACTAAAGATGCCCCTGAAAAAGGTAAGAAAAAATTTTTTGGTAGTAACATAAATGAGCCTAAGAAAAAAGTTTCCAACCTTGAAGGAATACCTCAAATTGATTTGGACATTAAACAAGCCAGGAAGGCTAAAGAGGACTTGGCAAAACAACTAGAAAAGTTGGAATTGGAGGCTGCTGCAGCTGATATGAAAATGAAGATAGCCTTGCTTTATGCTACTAATAATACTACTACAAGTCATTCTATGCATGTGAATCAAGGAATACAATGATTAAATCCTTCTTTTGATTTAAATGTGCACAATCAAGGTGATGCTCCTAAAGTCCAAAAGTGTGGAAAAAACCCAAATGTTCAAAACTCTTGTCCTAATGTAGCTGCTCGACTTGTGGGTCCTGACCCAAGTTTTCAAGCTTCCAAGCCCAAGAAGGGTGTTCCCCCACCTATTCAACATCAAGGAGGAACTTCTGGACCAAATGGTAACAACAAGCTGGGGAATTTCCAAAGGATGTCTATTCGCATGAACAGATATAGAGCTCTCTTCTTTGAAGGCATTCCTGGTCACCCTAATGTGATCCCCAATGAGGTAAGAGATAGGATCCCTAAGTTAATAGGAAGTAATGTTGTTACTTGTGAGGAGAATTTAAAATATTTTAGTGATAAGATAACTAACTTTGAGATTGAAGATGAGGATGTCATTATGAAACTTTTTGTTCAATCTTTAATTGAAGATGCTAGGGATTGGTTTAGAAATTTGCCTAATGATAGTATTGCTTCTTGGGATGAATTTGTAAAGTCTTTTAGGGAGCAATATAGAGAGTATGTTAATTTTGGATACATGTAAGATGATTTTAATAACATTAAGAAGTTCCCCAATGAAAGTATGGCTGATTTTAATAGTAGATTTCAAAAGGCCACGAACAAATTGTTCCAAGTTTTGAGATTAGATGAGGAAGTGTGCCTTACCACTTACATTAATGTTGTTGATGGAAAAATGTCTTATCTACTCAAAGATAAGAATACAACTACCTTAAGGGATGCTTACAAAATAGCAATTAACATTGAGAGTAATAGGAGAGCATTAGGGAAATTGGGGAAGAGGGAGGACAATAACTTTGGAAAAAAAAGGGATCAGCCAATAAAAATGTCAAAGAAGATGATACAGTGGATAAATTGGTGAGTACAGTGAAAGACCTTGCTGCCAAGATGGATAAGAATGATAGAGGAGGGTACCAAGATAATAAGTATACTAACCGAAGATTTGACAAATAGCCTAACCTGAGGGATTATCCTTACAAGACCAATTGGAATAATGATAAACCTGTCCCTGAGGGGCAAGATAACCCAAAAGAAAAAGAAACCCTAGATCCCTTGAAAAGGAACAGTGCCAACTATGTTGAGAACACTCCCTGGTGTGATGCTTGCAATATGCTACACTCTTCCTATCAATGTGTAGTAGCTCAGGATATGTTTGACCAAACAGAAGAAAGAGAATAGGAAGGCCCTGCTATTAATATGTTCACAGTAAATAAACCATATCCATGGCTTCCTGATATTGCTTCATCCTCTGATAATTCATGTGCAGAGGATAATTATTGTTTTATAAACCAGTTACAAAATCCAACCTATCAAAGTGATCAGGATGAATATGTTTCATAGAAAACTATAAACACAGTGGGTAATGATAGTTCACAATCTCATTTTAGGACTCCTACTGATGAAGAAAAAAGGTCTTTAACTATTGCAGCAATTAATCAAGCAAGAAGTGCTTACAACTTAAGAAATAGAAAAATACAACCAACTCAAGGCAAGTCTACCCCTATTTATGTTAGAAAAGACTCACCCCAAGTAAATGAAGATCTTCATGCTAAGGAAGATGACAATGATAAATGTGGGAAGCAAGCAGGATCTTCTCATGAACATGTTGAGCGGGGTATCAAAGGAAGAATTAGTACCAAATGAGAAACTCAAGAAAATGAATAAAATAAGTGATATGCCCCCTGAATCACCTCATTTTGACATGAAACATGCTTTGACCCAAATGAAAGTCTCAGTCCCACTTATGGAAATGTTGAAAATAAAAGAGCATAAAGAAGTTTCTCTAGCACTATTAAAAGGAATAGATGATGTATATGTCCCTAATCGTGAGAAGATACCTTTGACATAAATAGTGCCAGAGAAGATGGTCCACTAGTGAAAGGAAAAGGAAAGAGAAAGGAATTTTCTAACATTTGTATTGGAAATATAATAACCCAAGAACCACTATCTATTGATCCATTCTATGTCACCTTAATGGTAAATAGTTTCTTGGTAAAAAACTACATGATTGATTCTGGAGCAGCAGAAAATGTGATGTCTTATCATGTGATGAAAGAATTAGGCCTCCAGGTTAATACATCTGTGGGGAGCTGCTATGCTATCGATAACAGGGAAGTTCCTGTGATAGGAACATTAAAGGATATTGAATTAAAAATTATTGCTTTCCCTAAAGAAACTTACAGAATGGACATAGTGGTAGTGGATACTAAACCATATTATGGTATGCTTTTATCAAGGCAATGGGTAGCAACACTAGGAGGAAAGATGCAGTTAGATTTATCTTATGTAACTATCCCTGTAAAAGGGAATGAGGTTAAATTGTACAGAGTACCCCGGTCATCTGTTATGGTTGAGGTGGTCTTACCTGACCAATTAAATTGTTGTGTGAATGTTGATATGGAAAATTTTGTTATTGAAAATTTAAGCCATAGCTAAAGAACATTGACCCAATTGTGGATGAATTGTTGCTACAAAAAAATGGGCTATGGAAAATGTATTTTGATAGAAGATGTTCAAAAGAAGGATCTGGAGCAGGAGTCTTGTTTATATCCCCATCAGGTATCACTTTCAAGTATTCAATCCTGTTAACTTTTTAATACACAAACAATACTGCCGAATATGAGGTTTTGATCTTGGGAATGGATATTACCATCAAGCATGGTATTAAATGTTTAAAAGCCCATGGAGGCTCCCAGTTAATTATATCTTAGATTAGGGAACATTATGCTACTAAAGATGACAAATTAAAATTATATAAATATGTTGTCTGGGATAGGATAGAATTCTTTGATGCTTTCAATATCTTATGGGTAGAAAGATTAAATAACATAATGGCAGATTTCCTAGAAAATGTTGCCCTGAAAAATAATGATGCTACTCTTACTGGTATGTCTGTGGTTGAGATAAAAAGTAGGCCAGTAGTTCCTGACAATATTCATAATTGGCAAGTTTTTGAGGATGATGATGATATCCTCAAGTTTATCTAGTGTATAGATCAATATGATGGTCAAAATATTGATTGTGAATCTCTAGTGTCAATTGTGGACAATAAGGACTATTTTTTATCAGGATGTCATCCAATTGGATACTAATCACATTCCCAAGGGGTTGGTTGAATTGGAAGGCATGTTCAACATAAATGACAACTATATGACTCAGAATTCCAATGCCAAGGTGGGGGATTTAGAGGAAATTAATTTTGGATCTGAAACATCTCCCCAATTAGTTTACATTGGCAAAAAATTGGACAGCAATGTGAGACAGAATTTAATAAAATAGCTAAAAAGGTACAAACATGTTTTTTCCTGGTCTTATGATGAATTGAAAGCCTATAGAGAATATTTATTTCAACATGATGTCCCTTTTAAAGAAGGCATTAAACCATTTAGACAAAAACAAAGGCCAGTCAATCCATTACTGGCTACAAAGATGCAGGAAAAACTGATGAAGCTAAGGGATGCAAGCATAATCAAGCTTATTAGACATTCATCTTGGGTCTCTAACTTAGTCCTTGTAAGAAATAAAAATGGGGAGATAAGGTTGTGTGTTGATTTAAGAAATTTGAATGTAGCCTCATTGAAAGATAATTACGGACTACCTAACATGGAGGTTATGTTGCATAAAGTCACTGGATGTAACTTGTTATCTATGATGGATGGATTCTCAAGATACAATCAGGTGCTGGTTAAATAATCTGAGCAATTCAAAATAGCATTTACTACCCCTTGGGGCACCTATGTATATGCTTGTATGCCATTTGGGCTAAAAAATGTTGGTGCAACTTTTCAAAGAGCTATGGAAGTAGCCTTCAAAGACCTCATAGATGTTCTGATGGTAGTGTACGAAGATGATTTGACAGCTTTCTTAAAAAGAGAAAAGGATCATTGCAATCACTTGAAAAAGGTCATGATAAAAGCACTAGAATATGGGGTGTCTCTGAACCCCAAAAAGTGTCACTTTTCTATTACTGAGGGGAAATTTTTGGGACACATAGTGTCAAAGGACGGGGTGAGGATAGATCCTGAAAGGGTTGAAGCCATCCAAAATGTACTTGATCCCAAGAACTTAAAAGGTATACTATCATTTATAGGGTAGATTAACTTTGTTAGGAGATTTATTGCCAACTTTGCAGAACTGGTTAAACCTATTGTCAAATTGCTAAAGAAAAATGTGAAGTTTGAATGGGGCCAAGAGGCTTAGTTAGCCTTTGAAAAAATCAAAATAGATATTCAAGAAGGACCAGTCCTTGTATCCCCTGATTACACTAAGCCCTTTTCTTTGTTTACTTTTTCCTCATTCCATACTATTGCAGCAGTCTTATTGCAAAAGGATAGTGAAGGATTTGAGCACCCCATTGCATTTTTTAGTAAATCATTGCAATCAGCTGAATTAAATTATCAGATGATGGAAAAAAAAGCTTATGCTCTAGTGAAGGTAGTCAAGGCTTTCAGACCTTATTTGGTGTGTGCAAAAGTAAATGCCTATGTCCCTCATGCTATTGTCAAAGACATCTTTGTTCAAAATGAAGTGACAAGAAAAAGATGTAAATGGATAAATAAAGTCCAAGAGTTTGACATAAAAATCCATATCACTAAGTTGGTGAGGGGATTAGGGTTGGCTAAGCTGATGATAGAAGAAAATTTGGATTTGGTTCAAGTAAACAGTGATGGTGTAAAAGAGAACTGCTTGACAAGTGTTGAAATGCAACTCTGGTATACCAATATTGTTTACTTTCTGAAAAATGCTAAATATCTAGATAACTTAAATGACAACCAAAAGAGGAGTTTGAAACTGCAATCAAAAAAATATGTTTTTTTACAAGGTGATTTGTTCTGGAAAAATAGAGATGGGATCTTGTTATTATGCCTTGACAAAGGTCAATCAGAAAAGGTATTGAAAGAAATGCATGCTATAATGTGTGGAGGACACTATTTTTCTAGAACAACAACCCATAAAATTTTGAGGGATGGATATTATTGGCCTTGCATTTTTCAATATGCTCACACTTTTGTCAGGAAATGTGAGCCATGCTAGATATTTTCAAGCAAGATGAAGTATTCAGGGGCATTGCTATTAAACCCTATAGTAGCAGAGGCTCCCTTTGCTATGTGGGGAATGGACTTTATAGGAGAATTTTCTGAAAGATCAAGTGAAGGCCATGGCTGGATTTTGCTAGCAACTGATTATTTCACAAAATGGGTGGAGGCAATCCCAACCAAAAAGGCAACAAGTACTGTGGTTATTGACTTTCTGATGGATAATGTAATTACAAGATTTGGTGTTCCCCTTAAATTGATAATGGATAATGCCATGTGCTTTAGGTCTAAATAATTCACTGACTTTTGCTTTGATATGGGAATTGTTATGTCTTATTCATCCCCATAGCACCCTAGAGCCAATGGTCAAGAAGAATCCAGTAATAAAAGCATTTTGCAAATCTTTAAAAAAACCTTGGAGGGAAATAAGAGAGCTTGGCATGTTAAATTGAAACTTGCCCTTTGGGCTGATAGGATTACTATCAAGAAGGCCACTGGAAAGTCTCCCTTTGAATTGGTTTATGGTTTTCAGTCAAGAATTCCTATCAACAATTTGTTCCCAATTTACAAGTTTATCCAAGATGAAGAAATAGAAATTTCTGAACCCATGGAAGAAAGGATGGTTCAGTTGGTAGAATTGGATGAAATAAGGAGAGAAAGCCAGAGAGAAAATATCAAACTACAACAAAAAATGAAATACCTTTTTGACAGAAGGGCAAATGAGAGAAAGTTTATGCCTGGTCATTTTGTATTGCAATGGAATACCAGGGCTGAAGATAAAGGCAAACACAAGAAATTTGAATCACTATGGATAGGGCCTTTTGTTATATCCTGGATCTTTGGAAAAGATTCTTATTTCCTCAAGAATCTAGATGATGAAGAATAGGAATTTCCAGTGCATGGACAATTCCTAAAAAATTTCTTTAATTAACCTTTTTTCTCCATGCACAGTAGTATGTATTATATGTATAGGTGTGTTTCCTTTTTCTTATGTTTTTTTTTCCAGTTTTAGGTTAGTCTGGTTTGTGGTCTACTTCCCCAGAGATCTTTGGTTCTTGTTATAACCTGGTGTTTAAACATCCTTAGAGAGAGCCACTGTTGGTGCTATTTCTTGTTTGAATTGTGCCTTGTAATTCTCTTATGGTCCCTTGTCATTGGTGGTGTCCAAGGCTTTGAAATCAGGGTTAAAATTATTCTTATGCCTCTGGAAAGTTTGTTCTCACCCTTAACCTAGTTGAAAATGGTGGAAAATGTCTAAAAAACCCTAAGTGTCTTAGCTGATTCTATTTTCATGTTAATTTTTTGGTCACTTAAATTACCTCAAGTCATGTGTTCACGTTAAATGGGTTGTTTTTTAAAAAGACTGTGTTATCCTAATCGCTTTAGTAATCCCTACATCATGCCGCTAAAAAATCCCTTTTATATCATTATCTTATGTGGTGAGCAAGTTGGTTTTGATCGAATGGCCTACTTAATGGCTTAGTCAAAAGGTAAACAACATCTATCAATTAAGAGATTAAGTGGTGGTGACACATGTCTTTGGTGGGGCCGAATAGTCGTAAAGGTTATTAGTTAAACAGTGGGCAAGTATGAAAAAATCTGACAGCTCGCTTAATGGCTTAAAAGAAAAGTGCGTGACATCTAATGGGTAAGCCATTAAGTGGTAGCGATGCGTGTCTAGGAAAGAATGTGGGTCCAATCACAGATAGCATAAAGGTTGCTAAAGCTCAGAAAGATCTAACGGTGGGAGTAATGGCTTATACCCAAGATGCATGACATCTATCAGACAAGCCATTAAGTGGTGATGAAACCTGGTAGCTGGTGGACCTAGATATTCAGAGCTAGAAAGAGTTTAAAAGGAAATTAAGTTGTTTTATATCTATCGGTCCACTTAATCGCTTAAAAGGAAATTGCTCGACATCTAGTGAGAAAGTGATTAAGCAGTGTTGACATGTGTCCTGGGTAAACAATTGTTTTCAGGAAAATAAGATAGCCGTTAGATGTAGAAAATGATGTCCAAAATCTACGGCTCAAATTCAAAGTTGATAAAATGTGTTGCAGAGATTCGTTAAGCCATGAAATTGAAGCCTACGAATTAATTACAGAACATGTGGCCACTCCAATCAAATTCAATTCAATAGATGGATTTGATTGAGCTCGTAAAATTGATTAAGTCGACTTGCAGCCACAATGATTCATCAAAATCATTTGAGAAAAAATGGGATTGCAGAGAAAATTGGCTTCACGCAACTACTGTGCAGAACGGGTAAGCTTTTCTGATTCACCAGCATTCAGATTGTTAGTGGGATTTGCAGTTCAAAAAGGTTTTTAGAACTTTGTCTCAGAATTTAAATCTAATATCAAAAGAAAAACCTTAGATTCAGAATGGCCCCTAGAGTTGAGATTTCTGGAGAGGTTGATTATCAAAAAAGAAATGTTAGGGAAGATTTGTTACAGCAATTGCCACTATCTAGAGGAGACGTCACTCAAATTAAAAGGGTAGTTCCACCACATCCCCGTTTCAAAATTGGAGACAGGTATGATATTGATTTTGAGTACTTTAAAGAAGTATACCAGACTCAGAGGGAGTATTATAGGGATGAGGCATTTAAGGGGTACTTTAATAAAATAGGAGACTTGGTTGTAGTAGGGCCTAGGACCCTGAGACCTTTCAAGTTGGATCTCTATAATGGCAAAGCCAGAAAAATATGCAGTGCTCTATGCCAAGTTTTGGGGGTAAATGAAGATGTAATGATGCATGTCCATATAATGCTAATGGTTGTTCAAATTCTACATCCCCACCTGTCAGTACTATTTGATTTTACATCTTATCTTGCCTAGGAAATGCATGAGGGTCTGGCAAGAATTCAAGATAGCAACATACACAAACCAATGGGATGGTATTCCCTCATGATGCATATGTTCTTGTTCAACAATGCAGAATTCTTTGAGGAAGAAATGGAACTGACTAAGTTCCAAGGGGATGAAGAATTATCTATTCAGATGTGGAGTACTGATATGTCATGGGATAGGAAGAGTGCTAGTTATGTTTATTTTGATAGAGTTTTTGCAACTAGACTAAAGTCACTGTTGTGCAACCAAAATGCTAGAGTCCACACTGAGATGATGAGGCTTTTGAGGCCTATGGAATATGCCCCAGAACTAAAAATTGATCACAATTTGGGAGATCTAATTTTGTACCCATTTTTGACAGTAATTAGGGTTTATGGATTCAGGGGAACCCCTTATGTGCTACCCTATAGTGTCCCTCTCAAGATTGGAATAGAAAATATCATAAGGCAATTGGGTGGGCTACAGGAAGAAGCCCTGACTGGAAAGATGAAGGGAAACATTTTCCCTACCCTCACCAGAGTACATCATTTCATCATAACCAAAGGTGGGTGGACACAGTTTGACAAGTATTTTGAGCCTTATCATCTAGCCACGTCTGTATCTAGGTGTGCAGATAATGAAGACTTTATCATGGGTATGTTTAGGAAAAGGACTAAGTGCTTGATATTAGAACATCAGTTCAACTACACTGAGGATATCATCAGAAACATTTTTTACCTTGGTATCTAGGAAGTCAGGAAGGAGAAATGGATGGCATACAAGAAGTCTTTGGACTTTGTACATAATTTTGACAAGACTTATTGTCCTTTAAAGGAATTTTTCCAATGGTCTTATAAGATTGAATCCCTAATTAATCTATTTGAGGGGATCGTACAGACCCTAAATGAGAAGAAGCAGAGGACAATTGAAAATGAACTTGAAAATTCTCTTGTTGTTTTGAATAAATTTCCACAAGGAAGAATAGTCCCACCGGAGGATTATGTAGTGTATAAAAGGAAAGGATACACTACTATTGCACCTAAAGCTAACAAACCTCCTCACCATAAAGGAAAGAGGCCAGCAAGTGTTGATATTCAAGAAGTGCCCTCTCCCAAAAGGCAAAGGGTGGAAGCAAAAGAACAAGAGAGTGAATTGTACTCTCCTTCCCAATCCCTCATATAATATGATGATCAAGCCATTGTTGAGAAATTGGTGCAATTAAGGAATGCTGGTGAATTTTTTGTAACCACTCAGGAGTTACAAGAAGGGATGCCAGAGGTACCTAAACATATAGCTGTTGACCTCATAGTAGCATAATTTACTGGCAGGGAGTTAGATCCTATAACCAAGCAAGCCAGTGATGAGTTCTTGTTTGATGAAAATTTCATTAAAACTAGGGCATTCATTCAATTTCTATGCAGATGCCATATTGATGAATTCATTCATAAGTGCCAAAAGCTGCAAGAAGCCTAGCCCAACTCTGCTAAGGAAGATATAGAGAAAGAATTCAAGCAAGAGATGGTATCCAATTTTGATAAGGTAGCCCCTGAAGAGGGTAGGGAAATGATTAAGAAGCAAGGAGTGCTCATCCTGCCTCAATGGGAATTAGCAGATGTAGTAGTTTTCAATGTTGTCAGGAAACAAGCAAAGCCTATGAGCACTACTGTGACATTAATTGGTGCTCAATTTAGTAAAGACCATGTTGCCCTAGAAATTTGGTCATTGAAGAAAAATGACAAGAGGCTAATAAAGGAAGGTGATGATATTGAGGATACAGGAAGCATAATTGTGAAGAGGGTTGCTGACACTTTAGAAACTGAAGCAGCAAACCTCATTGTTCAAATAGCTAGTTTAAGCCTAAGGGTAGCTGAGAAAGAAAAGGTGGCTTATGCTAGCTTAAATGAGAAGTATGAATTTTTTCTTAAAGCCTACAATCAGGAAAAGGTCAAATCCTTATTGAAGGATAACAGAATAGCAGTAGTGGAGGGTAAGAAAAAAATCCAACTTATGCCCCAAGGGGTAATTACTTAGGAACCTCACCAACCCTCTTCCTCTAGTCCATTTGTGACATATCCCCCATCCCCTGCACCTTTGAGTCCCACCACCCAAGAAGCCATTGATGCCAAAAGAGAAGAACTAGAGGCTACGAAAAATAGGTTGATCAGTGAGAGATCAAAACTAGTAGAAGAGGGCAAAAGGGATATTGAAGACTCCCCTGCATACAAAGAGGCTAAGGAATTATAGAAACAAAAAATTTCTGACTAGATATTTTCCAACCTCAGGAGGTGTGCTAGTGAGGTCAAACTTTCTAACCTCTATTTACTGGGAAAGAAGATTGCAGGCATCATAAGCAGACACGATGATGGAAGGGAACAGTGGGATCTGATAGTGAATAACTAGAAGGGGAAGGAAACCCATGTCAAGTATTTTTACTCTCTTTTAAAAGAGCAGAACAATATTGATATCATCCTGACAAGCACCCATAAATGTCTCAAATTGATGGTTAATTTTGACACCAAGAAGAACATGGTCATCAGGAGGGCAACAACTTTGAGAGAAGAGTTCTCCAAGGACAGATATGACATGTTTCCCAGCATGTTCAAAGAGGATGGGAACATAAAAAATGAAGCCTTATGCCTAAGACAATTGAATGAAACACTAACTAGTAGAACAAAAAGTATTGTTACATTGGGAAATACTGGCTGGTTTGTGTTAACTATTGATATTTTAAATAAAGCCAAGGCATTTTTTGAATCCTGGGAGGCAAAATTTGATAAATCCAACATTGATTGGGAGGAATTCAATAGCCAAAAGGATGAGGTCCTCAGTTTTAGTTGGCCAAATGATGAGGTGTTCACCACATGGGTTAGTAAGTATGGTATAGTCACCTCGGTAGCATGAGATAATAAATATTAAGGGGATAGAGAACACCAAAGAGGTTGAGAAGTTTGAGCAAATCAGATATTGGGGGCTCTGCATCAACAAGAGGACAAATTCTAGATGACAAGGACCCAGCCACCTCAGACAAACTTCAAGCATTCAGGCAATCATAGGACAAAAGATTACATGGCTTATAACAAAGATTTGTTATCCCATCCACCTGAAATTTTGTCTCATCTGTAAACTTTATTTTGTCCTCTAGCCTAGTCATCTGTAGCTTGTTGCATCCTTATTTTCCAAAAGGATTCCAAGATGACTATGGCTGTCTATAAGTAGTAAGTTGTAATGTTGTAATAAGGATGGTAAAAGAATAAAACTACAAGGAAGACTTCTGAATTGTGTCTGAATTTTGGTTTTGAGTCTTTGAATGTACTAATATCAAGCTTACATTAATAAAATACAATGGAATCTCCATTTTGATACCAATGATGTCTTTTTGCATTTGCTCTTAATTCTTGTATGTTCAATTTGTAAGGCATTTTGAGTATACTTGTTATAAGGTAACCATGTCATTGTTTGTGAGTTACTTTCAATGAGAGTTTTAAATCATGTAGAGGGTTAGGGTGTATGTAAGAATTTGATACAAGGGTGTGACGATGAGAGGATAGTTTTTAAGGCATTCCATTTGAGGTTTATTTGTATTTCCATTAATTATCTCTGATGTATGTATATTTTATTCTGACTCTTTGACCCATGATTAGGCACTGGTCAAAGTGTTGATAAGTGTTTGTTATCATCAATCCAATTTAAATCAATCTTTATATATCTGTTATCTTAAATTTCTGGGCCTTTCTAGCAAGATCACTTTTCTGCATGGAAGTTGAACTTTAGATCAGAGGGATGCCTAACTAGAGTTTGTTTTTGAAGGACTAAGGGTCCTCTATTAGTTTCCACCTCAAAGAGAACCATAGATGAATATTCTAAGGGATAACTCCAAGATCAAGAAGAAGACTCTAGTTACATGCAAAGAAACTCCATCTTCTCTCTCTCTCTCTCTCTCTCTTCTTAGCAAGTTGTTCCCTCTTGCATGGAAAAAATGATTGTAAATGGGTTAAAAATTCATGCAAGTTGTTTAGTATCAGTTAGAAATATATTTCTTTAAGAAAAGCTTTAGTTTTAATTCATTTTTATTAATTTAGAGTCTTTGATGCCCTAAATTTGGCATTCAGAGTTTGTAAATTAAAATATCTATATATTGTAATAAAAAATAATGTAATAGCATTAGATTATTAATACAATAAAGATCTATAATTGGTGTGATATTTTATTCTTTCTATGCAGAATTGATGAATGTGTGCATACTTTTTCATTATTTCCAAAGAGCCAATTGTTTTACTATGTTTTGAATCTGCATTTCTATTAGCTGGAGTTTGTTGTTATCTATCTACCTTGTTGTGAAGAATGCATGGGTAAGATCATCTATTGGGATTAACGATAAATTTGTCTCATTTGTATGTGCATTTTGGTGGCTTCACGATTTGATAGGTTTTGAAAATCTTGCGGGATTGAAATACATTTTCTCTCCAAACGATTGCATCCATCGAGTATAGAATTGTGACATTGTCTTATTTATACTTCGTGTGTTTGTTCTAAATCTCTCCATCATTCAATTGGCAAGGGAATATTGACAACGGTTTATGTCTGTTAGGATTTCATTTTCAGAAAGTTATTTCATTTCTTGTTACTCTACTTGTTTGAATTCTATCATAAATCTGAAAGTAATCATCTTTAAAAAACAAAAAATTACATCCTTAGTTAAAACCTAAATCTTTGATAAATCATAAAATACCAAAAAAATACTAAATTTGTTTTGCAGTTTGATGTCTTGAATGTACCAGTAAATCCTTCCTCATGAACATTCACATTTATCTTCAATAAATTAACCAAGCAGGTTGTACCATAACCCCAGAGAACCTTGGGAATAACTTCGTTATTCTTTCAAGAGAGGAAATCGAATCTCAAGATCCTAGCAATTGACTTGTGTAAAAACAATACTCAATAGGAACCAATGTCACCCCTTCAAAGAAAAGGAAAAGGATTAATTTAGGCAATAAGGGGTATGATGATTTCTTTGTAAAAAATAGAAATACAATGATGGACATGGAACTAAACCTAGAGACACTTACCATGGATGAAGATGTATACAATGTGTGGGTCACTATGATTGATACAAATCAACATGTGCACTTAACTATGAGAAGAACTCTAACCTAGGCTCACAATGCATCTACCAGAGAACATCTACCTCTGCAACACCAAAGGAAGAACAATTCAATGTTCTGGAGAAATGAAATAAAGAGTTGGAAAAGGCCATAACCATATAAATGAGCTCACAATTCATTGTGTCTTTATTTTCCTCTCTTCTCTTAGTAACAAATGCAATGTTACATGATATTGTAGGAAATTTGCAAGGTAGTGGCCTATTGGAAAGTGATCATCCCATACTTAAGAAGGTCTAGAAAGATATATAGTTTGTACTTAGATGATATGAAGAGGCCAAGGAAAACAAATTAGAAGAGAAGGCTCTAGTAATCACAATAAAGGTTCTAACTTCCAAGGAAAAGTACAAGGGGATTAATTTGGCAGAGAACCTAAAATTATTGATGTAGATCAAGAAGGGTCAACTTCTAAAGAAGAAACAAAACAAACAAGACACCCTCATCTACCCAAGAACCAAAATGATAAGGAAACCATAGAACAAGTGGCTTTAGCAGTGATAAAATGCATCCAAACATTAGAAAAGAGGCTGATAGGATCAAACTGTAGAAAAAAAAATATCAGCCAAGCCCTTGGAGAGAGCAGTGGGGGATATTGATAACTATGGACTATCAGGTACTCATGTAAATATAACTCATTCCCAAGAAGATAAAAATATATAAGGATTAGGTGAGGATATTATACAAGAAAATAAAAAGATAGATATGAAAGAAAGTGAGAAGAGAAACCAATATATCCTAATGATCTTGGAAAACAAGGTAGAAAATGTCCATGATACAAAGAGAGAAATTCTGAACCAATTAGCTCAACACGGTGAATTAGGTGGACAAGACCAAGATCAAACACTCTTAGTAATTCCAAAAATAGGGAATAAAGCTTTGCATGAGGAAAGAAGATCTTAACCTTTGTAAAGGAATGTTGAAGAATCATGTGGAGATGCTAAAGGTAAAGGTGCAATGGTAGAAACGCAACGGGACAATGGAGAAAAGTAAGAAAAGAAAATGTCAAGTTAGATACACACTTTGTTGAGACAAAAAAAATCCCAAGTTGAGGTGGTTCCACTAGACTTTAATAGTTTACTAGTTATAATAACACCTACTAAAAAAACAAGAAGGCTCAAGGCCCAATTTACTACAAGCGTTAATGAAAAAAGCTAAAATGAGTTTCATTTGGCAATGCCTAGTTCCAATTGGTTTTTGTGAGAAATAACTTATGCCTATTATGATATTATCACTGCTAGAGTGGGATAATTATCAATACATGCAAGCGTCATGATGGTCGTGGAAAGAAAAGAGGCAATGGAAAAATACTTCCAAAGAGACAAAATGAAAGTAGACACACTAAAGAGATATATTTCCCAAATGATGAATTTTATCCAAGAAGTGATGTGGCCTAGATAGTTAATTCAAGAATTTCCCAAAGATACTAAGATAATTATCCATAAATAAGTGTGTATTATAAGACTGGAAAAAAATAAGGTGAAGGTGATGGAAGAATGGTTTGAATAAATTATCAAGGAAACCAAAATTATGCACCAACAGACATTATACTAATATCTAGACCAAGCATTGGTGTAGTCATGACATGATAATCCTTGATGAGGACTATCCAAACCATGCAACAAGAGTTACACAATAGAAACAACAATGAGTACTAGAGAGAAAGTCAAAGTAGACATTCACATTATCAGAAGATTTAATTATAATAAGACAACAACATACAGGCTTAGATTCCAAGCATACAGGCCTAATTACAGATGAAAAATCCAAATTATATCCTTCTCATGGATCTATGAATCATAAATACTAAGAGTTGTCAACTAAATAAATACAACAATACATATATGTTTGCAATGCAAGAAAGTCAGCCAAGACTGATCACAATCTCCAAGACACAAAGTGTAACGTGTAGAATAGCCCAAGACTTAAATCATGAATAACTACCACACAATTAAATACAATGAAGTGCACACAAAAAGGTAGGTTGGAAAAGAGTCTAGGAACATCAAATAATATGCTAAGGAGGTCCACAAACTAAGGAAATGGTTCGTGAGATTGGAGAGCTCCATTAGGATGAGAATATGAAGAATAGATAGGTAAGGACAAAGAATAACAGATATCTCCACCAAGAATAATCAGATCAAATTTTTCACCCAAGGGTAGGTCAAAAACAAGCCAAGGAACATGCCACAAGGTTCGTGATAGAGAATGATCCAACACATAAGGATGTTGAACCAAACCCATAACTGGATAATGTTAAGATATTCTTCAAATTGTGCATATATGTGTTGGCATTAATGTTTTTTCATTGATGTCAACATATTCCTACTGTTGGTGATAGTGTTCCTAAGATGTTCAATGAGATGATTTTTGTGGTATGACTACTATATTGAATATAAAATGTTGCAAAGATAGAAATGTGTTTAAGGACATTTGTACTTGATACTTTTCAAGTGGTAGACGTTTGCATGATGATTTGAGTGAGCCATGAAGGATTTATCAGAGAATATTATTTTAGTTGTTCTATCTGTGATAATGTTTCAATTATTGGATCAGTGTGGATTGGTTTGGCAATATTATTTGTTGATAACCTGGTGCTAACTTTAGGAATTGGATGTGTGTCCTCAGTTCAAGTGGTTCATGATTTGGATGATAGCAAGCTATTTTTATTTTATGATGGTTATTGTTGATTAGTGTTCTTGATGAACAGTGCAGAGATGAGTATGATTTTTGAGACAGAGTTGTTCATATTGATGTCATGGTATTTCATGTTTCTTGTTGGTGTTTCTTGATCATGTCATATTTGTGTTGTTGGATTGCATTGGATTATGTGATTGGAATTAAATATTTTTTATGTGACGTGTTGATGTTCTTATTATTCTTCAACGACATGGTGGTGTAGCATATTGAGATGGATCATGGAATGATTAATAGATCTGGAGTGTGTTCAAAGATGTTTTTATGGGTCACTACTATGTCTTATCTTACATTCAATGGATTGCAATGTGTATTGATTTGTACTGAAAGAATATTTTTTAATTAGGCCTCTGGCTGTCCTAGTTAAGATGAATTGATGTAACATATATAAATATGTAATAATTTTTTAATTGTGAATGTATGAGAGTGTTAGATGTTGAAGAGAAGAAGTATAAGTGGAATCTACACTTGAGACAGAGATTTAATGCACTTCATTGGAACTATATTGGCTTATCATAGATGTTTTTTTTCAATTCATGAGTTTGGAAAATATGTCCTTTACAATTTGAGATCATATATTTTTATAAGGCATTGAGCCTTCCTTGAAATTGAGATCCTTGTTGTAATTGGGCAGTGAGCTCTAGGCAATGTGTGTAAATGCATGTGCATTCCCATTTATAATACTCATAATAGGGTATAGTGCTTTAACAAAGTACATTCATCTTGTGGGTTTGATCCCCATCATAGTTTTTCCCCTAACAGGGTTTCCACATCAAAAATCTTAGTGTTATGTGTTGATTGTTGTGTTATGTTCCTACTTTCATGTTTATCTTTCAAATCTGAGATTAAGTTGGCAATTTGGTTAAATTCCCAAGTTTTTGGTCACAACTAATTCACCCTCCCCCCCAACCTCTCTCAGTTGTGTGTGTTGCATTTATTCTAACAAACTAAAAATAAAATATTTTTGGTTTATGCAAGATTTCAAAGAACCCAAGGATGATCATGCATTAGACACGTGGGGTTATCGAAAAGTGAGCCCCTCACTTTAATGGGGATAAAGGAAAACCAAGAAGGTATACCTCAACCTGATAAATCCAAGAAGAATCTTCAGCTCATTTGTCCTCCCACTTCACAAGATATTCAAAGTATTGTCTGCCTCTTGTGCTTCTACCAATTTTGTGATCCAAGATATCTTCAATCTCATCCAATTTCTTCTTAGAAAATCGCTTTTCCAAATCTGATCCACTGTCATCATTGAATTATGCTTTATGATACTCATATAGATATGCAATATTGAATATAGGTGATATTTCCATATTCTCTGGTAGCTCCACTTCATATCCATTACCTGAATCAAACTTCCTTAAGATCTTACAAGGTCCAAACTTCCTCATCTTCATCCTATTGTATGTTCCAATTGGAAATATGCATTTCCTCAAATATACCATCACTTCATCCCCAACTTGGAATTCCTTATATTTTTTTAATCATTCATCTTCTATTTATAATTTTGATTGATATTTTCCAAATAGTACTTTACCTGATTGTGCAATGACTTCATGTGTTCTGCAAAATCCTTTTCTTATGCATTCTTTTTATCATCATGCCTGATGTTTTTGAATGTTGATACACCTTTCAGGTTCATGCCTCTAACAATCTCAAATGGTGTTCTCCTCGTGCTTCGGTTGACTAAATTATTGTATGCAAACTCTTCTTGAGAAAGAATCAAATCCCAACTTCTAGCCTTTTCTCCAACCAAACATCTCAGAAAATTTCCCAAACTACTATTCACTACCTCTATTTTTCCATATGTATGTGGGTGAAAAGTATAACTGGACTTCAAATTTGTCATCATCATCTTCCAAAGTGTCCTCCAAAAGTAACCAAAAAACTTAGTATATCTGTCTGAAACAATGCTTCTAGGTAATCCATGCAATCTTACAAACCTCTTTGAAAAATAGATATGCTACATGTACTACATGTGTTTTCTTCTTACAAGGTATTGTTGAGCTTTGTTTTTACACAAGTCAATTGCTAGGATCTCGATATTTGATTTCCTCTCTTGAAACAATAACGATGTTATTCCCAAGGTTCTTTGGGGTTGTTGTACAACCTACTTGGTAACTCAGTAGAAGATAAATGTGAATGTTCATGAGGAGGCCTTTGCTAGTACTTTCAAGACATCAAACTACAAAACAACTTTTAGTACTTTTTGGTATTTTCCGATTTTATCAATGAACATATTCTACTAATGATGCAGGTTTGTGTTGTTAAAGATGATTGCTTTCAGATTGCTTTCAAATCTATAACAAAAATTTAAATGAGTAGAGTAAAAAGAATAAATTAAATTGCCAAAAATGAAATCGTAATAGACATAAACCATTGTTGATCCTTCCTTGCGAATTGAATGATGGAGAGATTTGGAACTGACCCAATGAATATAAATTATACAATGTCACAATTATATAGCCAATGGATGTAATCATTTCACGAGGAGAAATGTATTCACTCATGCAAGATTTTCAAAACCTATCAAATCATGAAGCCACTAAGACATGTGCACACACGATAAAAATTAATCATTAAGCCCAAAAGATGATCTTTCCATACATTCATCACAATAAGGTAGATGAACAACAGCAAACTCCAACTAAAAAAATGCAGATTCAAAACACAATAAAATAGTTGGCTCTTTGAAAAGAATGAATAAGCATGCACACGCTCATCAATTTCACATAGATAGCAGAAAATATCACACCATGAATGAAGCACCAATTGTAGATCTTTATTGTGTTAATAATCTGACCCTATTACATTGCTTTTGATTACAATATATAGAGTTCTGATCTACAAACTTTAAATGCCCAAATTAGGGCATCAAAGACTCTAAAAACAATGAAAATAAACTAAAACTAAAGTTTTACTAAAGGAAGCTATTTCTAATTGATACTAAACAACTTGCATGGATTTTTAATCCATTTACAATCAGTTTTTCCATGCAAAAGGGATCAAAATCACCAAGAGAGAGAGAGAGAGAGGTTTCTTTATATGCAACTAGAGCCTTCTTCTAAATCTTTGATTTCTCCCTTGGAATCTTCATTTTTAGTTCTATTTGAGGTGGGAACTAATAGAGGACCCTTAATCCTTCCAAAATGAACTCTAGCTAGGCATCCATCTAATCTGAAGTTCAAATTCCATGCAAAAAAGTGATCTCACTGAAAAACCTCAAAAATTTGGACCCCGACCTCTGCACCAAAATTTCTCAACTACAAATTTGACTAAGTATTGAAATCAAAATTGGAGACCCAAAAATTGTGTTCCTTTCAGAGGCGGAAAGGCAGAAAAGGCTGAAAGGCCAAAATGTTGAGAGATTTGAAAGGGACAAAATGTCAAAAACTAGCCTTTGGAAAAAATGGCTAAGTGTGGAAAACTATATTTCTCAAAAATGGTGGTCTGGGTTTGATGAGTCATCTCGGGAACACTTCCAGATGAGAAACTCATAGCCTTTGCACTATCTCTTGTACTTCCTCATAATTTATTTCCCACCTCTTGACTTTTTTTATCCGTCGTTCTTGCTTCTCTCTGAAAATGGTCAATTTGGGAGTGAAGAACTTGATTTCTTCTTCATGCTCGAACATCCTTTGCATGTCTTCCTTTGAATATAATATTTGGTATAGGACCTTTTTGGTGCCAATACCTGCAAGAATATCCTTGAATTATTGTATCACTTCCTTAGCTGGGTGTAGGATTTGTCTTTCTTTGTCCCGGTATAGTTCTAAGCCAATTCCTGTGAAGAAGTTTTCTATCTCTTCGACCCATTCCATAACTTCTTTATGCTTTTCCAGTATGCAGGCTAGACACTTTTTGCCAACCTTAATTTTTTTGGCTATGCTCTTAATCCAGGTTTCAAAATTGTCTAGTTCTTTTCCCTCATATATCTTAACCAAGATTTGGAAGCATTTCTTCTCAATAACCGTGAGGTCTTGGAGAGAAGTTTTCCATTTGGTCACCTCGTCATCTAATCCATCATCATACTCCACTATTTTTATTAATTTTCTAGTTTCTATCAAAATAACTCTGAAAGGCCTGAAAACCAATTTGATAACCCTTTCTCCATACTACTAAAAATCATTCTTCCAATCAGCACCTGCCTAAATGAAAGAAGGGGTCATATCTACCAGCAAGTCTGAAGTACCTCTCTTTTCTAGTACAACCTGTAATGAGGCCTCAGGGGAACTTGGGTCAATAGGACCCATCCTATTATGAATGAATTTATTTAGAGCCTCATTTTTTCTGTCAAGGACTTGATGGTTTCCTCATCTTTGCTCATAAACCCTAAAGCATGTTTAATCCCTAGGGCTACCAGTCTTTTACTTCTCTCCCTGGTCGGTTCTCCCAAATCTACCTCCGCTTGATGGAAGGCCTACCCTAGGAATGTCATACTTGTGTCTTCTCCTTCCTCTTCATCAGTGTAGGCTCTTCTCAGTGTCTGAATATCTTTAGTAAACCAAGTAGGTTTTTTAAAGGTTTTAACCGACTCATATCGGGGATATGGAGGACCGACGCCAAGCTTTGTGATTCAGGTGTCACCTCCTCTTCTGCATCTACCGTATGTTTTCCTTCTCCCCTACCTTCTCCTCATGCATTTATTCCTCATGGATTTCTCCTTCTCTTTTCTCTTCTTCTCCCTTCTCTTCTTCCATTGTAGCATCTTGTTCATCTCTATCTCAGCCTTCATCCCCTAAGGAAATGATTAATACTTCTACGTTAAGGCCATTCATGGATCCCAGTGTGGTTATGAAGGGAGACCCATCTTCTATGCTTACTGACACTTGGGGAGTCAAGATAAAGCAAGGAAAAGGAAGAGATGGTGATGGAGTAGGCATTGCAATCGTAGGTGGTGGAGTAGAAGTAGAAGGAGGTAGAGTTGGCATGGGAGTTGGGAGAGAAGGTGGTGGAGTCAGAATAGGAGGTGGGAGACAGGTTGGAAAATTCAGAATGTGGGGAAGTAGAGTTGAGGCTAAACTCTCTCCTATAGTATTACCTCCTGCTTTACTCTGGGCAGCGGTGGCATCTTGAGTTTCTGGCCCTTGGCCAGTGCTACAGTACACTCTTGTGACAGACAAGTTTAGTGTAGGATTAGTGAATTGGACCAGAGGTGGAGTGACGATTACTTGAGGATAGATGGGTCCATGTCTTCCCATGTAAATTTCTTTTTTTGAGTTAGATGTATCCTACCCCTGGTCCGATAATCCCTCTAGGCCTTCAAAATTGGATATTTGGAACTCATCTAAGCCTAGGACATCCAAAGGATTGTCCTGCTCTTTTGGATCTTTTGTATGCTTCCTTGTGATCTCCTTCTTCCTTAGAGAGGCTACCTAGGATTTGGTCCATTTGACCAAGGGTTCATCTTCCTCTTTTGACTCCTCTTATAAAGTTTCCAATCTTGGAGAAACGGAAGCCCTCTTTCTTTTATAAGTCTTCTTACCTTCTCCAATGGTAGGGGAAGATTGGCTAGAAATGGAAGGGCCTTCATCTTGGGTGATGTGTGATGATCCAATAGGAGGATCAATCTGCCCTGTCATCCTAGTTTTTGGGGCCTTATGCCTAGTATTAGGACCATATTCTACTATAAGTTCATTCCCATACACTGTCCTTGGCTTCTGAGGTGGGGCCTTCTTGTATTGTGACACTATGGACCTTTCTCCATGTTTCTTATCTTCCTTCTTGGAAAGATCCATTAGTGTCTTCATGAGAATAGGATCCATTTGATATGACTTGTTTATCCATGCCACAGTCATCATAACCACATGCCTTTCTCTAAATTCAATGTCATCATTCTCATCCTTATCTATCTTTGCATTCAAGATGGGCCTATTGTATATCTTATCCAGAGTATAAATTGACTCTAGCACATTATTTGAATCCTTTTCCCAAACCTTGGGGGGATACTAATCTGTAAATCTTCTTATGCTAGTGCGAGGGATATCCTGTAGTAATCCCTAATCCTAACCTCATGGTCATCCACACAATTCATCCAATGATCTTTAATGTGCATCTTATGGATGTAAAACTTGCCAATGATATGGTTATATGTGCCTTTTGGGTCAAATCGGGCCCATCTGGTTTTATCTATTCAGTGTGGGCACTCATCCCACTCAATTGCCAAGGACTTACAGATTTTCATGTCCTGGAGAGTGTAAGGGCCTAGGGAAATAGGAAAGTCCTAGCAGTGCTTCTTCTTATGCTTGATGTGCTCATATGCATCCATGAGTTGTCTAGACATTTATAGAATGACTACCCAATCATATGGGTACCTAAGTAGCTTCTTTGGATTCAGGGTACATCCTGCCACTTGAATGTATGTAAAAGTCTTGAAATGTATGTAATAAGCCCCTATGGCCCTTACTTTGGTAGTTTCTTCTTCTGACAATCTCTTTGAGAAGTCACCCTCTACGGATCTGATGATTGCAAATATAAAGGCATCATTCACTACCCTATAATCTAGGCTATTTTCTAGCATATTTTTTATTCTCACTAGTTGTGGATAGACAATATGAGGCCATACATTTGGGTCATTGATTTTTCCCCCTTTTTGTGAGCCCCAGATAGTCATCTCATGTGGCTAAAAGGTACACTATATATGTACTCATGTAAAATTTTGGTTTGTTCTTAACTGCAATCAGTTTCTCATCCAGTTTGTCACTTATGATAGTGGCCCAATCAAACCTGACTTTCAGGTGAACCTGATCTTCTCTATAAGTTTTATCATCCAATTCTCAAGTTGGATGGACTAAGGTAGTCCATATACTCGGCTTATTAATATCACTGCTTCCATGATATCATATTTTAAGTACCCTCTTCTGAGATCTATCTTTTCTAGTTTGTTCTTTGGGAGAGGCTACTTGAGGTATTCTTGATTTGCGATCTCATATGCATCCTCAACTTTGTTCCTAAACTACCTTAACCCCTTTTCTATGTAAAAATCATAAAATTTGTCCATGCCCTTTTGGAGATGGAAGACCTATTCTATGTTGTCAAGTCTTAGGTCTAGAACCACCTATCCTACTATATTTTTAACAACCTTTTAATCTAATATGTAGTGGTTAGCTAAGTTCATCATCAGCTTAGAAGACATGAATTCTACCATATGGGCTGCTGCATTAACTAGGCCTAATAGGACCAGGGAGGTATAATCCTTGGACCTTCCCACTGGTTACAAACACCTTACTAGGAACTGATCCCAGTGCACATTCCCGATGTCAGTATTAGTAATCTCTGTGTATTTTTTTTTTTATCTTTGAAGGGGGTGATTCTCCTTGTACAAGTACTTCATCAGGGATGTTGTTCATTTCTTAGGAATTCATGCAAGGAAAAAATGCAAGTATTAGTATTTTTATTGAACGAAAACTAAAAAAGAAGGAAAGGAAACTAACTAACTAAGAAAAAATAGAAGCAAAGGGCTCTTAAGTAGCCAGAAATGCAGTTTTCTCTCTTTCGGTCATTTCAGGCTTTTGAACGCCGAAGACAAGGTCAGGTGTGAAAAGGTCAAAAATGTGAAGGATGAAGTTGATGGAAAACCAAGCCCTTTCAGACTTGTGGAGTGCAAAAGCTCTTGCGGAGAATCGGGGTGTGAAAACCCAAAATCTTGAAAGATCTGGGGGCTGAAGAAAACTTTTCAGGCTTTCAGAGTGCGAAAGTTCAAAGAAGATTTCAGCGTCCAAAAATATGAAACCTCTAGGAATGGAGACCTTGTCTTCGGTCACTTCAGCCTTTCAGCATTTCAGGGGTCTCAGATGTTTTGGAGGTCTAAAACATCGATGCTATCAAAAGTGTGAAATGCGCTTAGTCATATAATAGCTCCAGGAAGGGATGTTTTTGGCCTTTTGGAGGCCGAAACCTTGCAACTAGGTCACGATGCCAGTGTAGACATCCAAAAATATTTATATTATTATTTATATTAATTTCCCGCTTATTCCTCTAACTATTTATTTCAAATCAATTAAATAGTTTCATTTATCAATAGTTTAAACACTATTCTAATGTATTTTATTTAAATACATTTGCCTCCACAAAATCCCCTTTTAATAAATATATATTTACTAAAATCCTCCATTTTTTCCTAATTCTTCTAAGTTGTGATCTGTTCAAATCTAATTTGAATTAAATCTAAACCCTAGCTAGGAACCTATTAATCCTACCCTACAACCTACCCTATTCCTACCCTACTCCCATCACCTCATGTCCTAAGTATGTTTCCACAC
>MU225526.1:5350752-5362827 GCA_018584345.1 Thuja plicata
AATTGGCCATCTTTTCAAAGCCATGTGTCTCCTATGTGGCTCTTATGTGGATGCCACATAGGTGCCACTTCATCCAAACCTCTTCCTCTCTCTAAAAACTCTATAAATAGAGGCCTTCTCCTCTCATGTTTTTATCTCTCAATTTGCATTGTTATCATGCTAGTATTGTCTTAGAATTCTCATTCTTTCTTTCATGCTAATGCTCTTAGATGTTAGTTTATGCTTTCATTTGCTTACATCATCTAGAAGTCACACATTAGGATCTTAATTGGTAAATAAATCATAGTTTCTTTAGAATACTTTCATATCATCCTTACTTTCATAGGTTTAGAATATCATTTTGAAGGAGATTTTGACACTAGTTCTTCATAACTAGTTCTTGAATCTTTCTTCTTGTTTCTCATATTCTTGCATTTTCTTGCATTGGGATCTATGGCAATTGTGTGTTTGAGAGAGCACACCTACAATAATCCAAATAAGCAAATCAAAATGAGTAGATTAGGGTGCAGTTTATTTACTCATTCTTAGCTTAATCCGATGTTATTTGGTGCCTTTGTTGTTAGTTTGGTCTCTTGCATTCTTTTCTTGTCATGATATATATGCTAACCCGCTAATGTTTTGCATGTTTGAGCTTACTCCCAACAGATTGAAGGATTCCATATACACATTCTAGCATGCCCGGTGGGACCCACGTCCCTAAAATTTCTTGTTTCTTGTCTAATTCTCTCAGAATTCATTCAAAACACGGATCGACGTCTACAAGAGATACACAGAGGCGTTTGTGAAAATGACGGTTCCTCCTGAACCACCGTTTGGCATTTTCATAGAATGACGTCTCTGATCTGAATTGGCGTCTCTGCCTGATACTACTATTTTTGACTTTTTATTGACCCTATTCTTCATCTATCAAGTGTATTTGTGTTTCCTGCTGCTTTTCTGCATTTGATCATTCTATTTTTTAGCAGAAGTCAGTTTTACAAGCAGTCATAATGGCAAAATTTCATTGAGAAGGAACACTATTTCTTGATAACTCATTAAGAAATGACAGTTTTTAAGGGTCAATTAGTTTCAAAATAGGTTTTTGGACAAGTTTGGAAGCTAATTAAGAAGCAAGGATAACTTATTGTGTCACTTTGTGCTGTGTTTTGTGTTTGCAGGAAAATAAGCATCTTTGGAAATGCTGGTTAATGAACCAATGTCTGTGACACAAGAATCAGCGTCTGCGCAGAATTGGCGTCTGCGATCTGTAAATCAACGTCTGTGCCTGGTATAATAAATTTTTGCCTTTTTCATATTTTCTAGTTATTTCACTCACTGTCATTTCTGAACCAGAATATAGGATTGTCATTTGCGCCCTGTACTAGTGTCTACGCTCTGACAAAATTTTGTTTTATATTTGGCTAACAACTTTTGAGTGGTTTTGTGCTAATGCTTGTCAAAGATTACTTTTCAAACTACTAACTAGTTGTTTGCAGCACCACTTGTCAAAGACGCTAAATTGAAACTACTCACGTTGTCTTGCAGGTTGCCTTGATCCAAAATTGACCAAACGATCATGTTTGCAATTTTTTTCTAGGCACTTAGACTTAATTAGGAAGATCCTTTTGATTAATCCTAAGTGAGTGTTAGGGGATTATGCTCTCTTCCTTTTTTTGGGAAGATAAAAAACCTAGACACATTTACTTGGTGTTAAAAAAATAAATCTTTGGAAATAAACAACTTGTCTTGTGTGTTTGGGGAGAAAACGACGTTGGATAGGAGATTATGCTCTTTTCCCCTTTGTGGGAAAATCAAAAATCTAGACCCTTCTTGTCACCAATCCCATTTTGTTTCCAAGTTAATCCTTTAGTTGGGCCTGCCGGTTGAGGAAAAAATCTCCCGGGAATGACCCACGTGAGAACGAGGTGTAAGCCACACCACTCCAACTCACGTAAATCAAATTTACTCCTTGGGGTCAAAGCCTCAGGAGTCGGTTGGTATCTGAGCTTATACTCAGCTCTTTTCTAACTTAAGTGTGGCCTCGCAGTCTCAATCACGTTTACGTGACCACTTTTGTCAAGATGCTCTATGGGGCTATACGCCTGAATCATGCTTGCGCGGACATAGAGGATACAATCGAATGGAGATCCACACTAAAAACTCTAGGCTTAGAAGCTACCCAGAACACCTTCGAAAGGTGATAATGCTTGTGCAAGGAAGATAGAAACTTCCCCAAGATCACTCGTACATTCGTGCCACCCTGAGCGTTTGGAACTGGATAATACGGCGTCATGACTAGAGCCATTGCATGCTTGGTGAAGGCCATATTTCAATTAGCTCTTGTGTGTGTGCCTAAGCTTACGAGCAAGTATTTTCATGCTATTCCAAATTCCTTAGGTAGATTTTGTGCTTGAAGTGTTTGAAGAAATTGACAAATCCAAAACACAGACGAAATATCCAGCTTTCAAATTTGTCACGTGCTTGTATCCTTCAAGGTTGCTTTGTCCCTTGTCAGATTATTTTCATACACATGCTTGTTATTTTCTGGTTTTGACTATGTTGAAAATGGTTCTTGCCATAGAACAATCCTATTGAGAAATCGGAACACAATCAAGCTTTTTGCCAGATTATCAAAAGACAAACATTTTGGTCTTTTGTGAGATATGTCCTAAGAACCTCAAACTATTCATCCAAGATCAAGATCTACTTATAGGACATGACCGATTCCAAGAAACACCATTATTTTTTGTCGAGGAAACCCTGGCCAAGGGAAAACCACGGTGGGGATGGTACCCATAAGCATGCACTAAAGTATAGTGTCCCTGTTAGGAGTTGAATATTACATAGTATAATTTCTTGTTAGAGGAATACAACCATGTTAAAGGTATACAACACCTTTTTAGGGGCCAATTGAGCTTACAACTCTTACAATAATACTTTTGTCACAAAGTGTTCTTAGTCATCAACAAAACAAGCATATTCAATGCTTAGATAGTTCCAGTCATAGTTCTTCAATGATCTTTGTCAATCCTCTGCTCTTCCATTTACATATCATACACATCACATATCCATCAATACATCCATCTATCACATCTATTTCTTCACTCTACAAAAGATCTCCATATATATATCTTTTCTCTTTACCAAGTCGACTCTCTTAACCAATTATTACATAGTCGACTCTCAATAAAAAATACAATTAATAATGCAAATATTAAATACATAGTCGCCACTCTTACATAGTCAAAATATAGATTATCTACAACCTTAATCTGACTTAGCTTCCTAGGAATCCATGTCATACTCTCCAAATCATCGGTTCAGTTAAACTGCTCTGTATCATTGTTCTATTGTAGTTGCATGTCTTCAATTCTTTGTAACTCTCTGTAATCGTCACCAAAATCAAATCAATCTTAGATGGAGGTTGTACATACCCCATAGTATCTCCCTCTAATCTCTCTCAATATAAATCATCCATCTTGATCTTTGATGCCCAAAATACCTTTGTATTTATGCTTCTGTACTTAGCCGATTCCATAATTGAATCACCCAAACTTAACTTCAAATCAACGATCAATATGCCAAATGTGTTGCCATAAATGAAAACCAAAAAGTTATGTAACACATACAAAATTGATCACTTTCCAACAATCTCTCCCTTTGGCATTGATGTAAACACTTAACAAAAAATGACTAAGTGATCCAATAAAAACAAAAAAAACTGTCTCTTCTTCATTTCTTTTTCTTCTCTCTTCTCCCCTATTCATTTTTCCTTCTTCTCTCTTCTCCCCTATTCATTTTTTCTTCTCTCTTCTCCCCCTTTGAAAAAAATGACAAAGGTGCATAAAAAGTATATACAACTAGTGCTTGCTCACCATATTCAGAATATCTTGAAAAGAATCTTCCAAGATCTTCACTTCTGCACTCCATGACTTAACCAATAACTAACTAACATGAATTATTCCATTCAATGCATATGATACTATCTCTACTAATTTCAACTCTTTAGGCATAGAGTTTGTCAATGATTCTGCAATCTTCTCCATGTCTTATAAGTGAGTTTCAAGAATTGATAGCTTAGGAGTGATTAAACTCTTCAGCAAACCAAACCTTGTCACGACCTTTCTCTATATCCAACACATTTAGCTTATCCAAAATCCTTGTTACTTCTCTGTCCATTTCCATCATAGATTGTGAGGAGGTCTCACAACTTTCCACCATACTATTCAAGTTTGTCTTGTCCTTAGAAATAATTTCTTCAATGTTCTGAACATGTTTGATAGGGTTCATGCAATAACTGAATAGTGTCCTGCCATGTGCAACACGACTCTTTTCTTTTGTTGTAATAGATTTTAGAATGCCCAAGTCCTATGAAATAGACTGGAAAAATTCAATGATTTTCTTCTCTAATTAGCTCTTCTCTTCCTTTACTTCTACAATATTCACTAGATTCTCATAGTGACCATCAAACTCATCAAGTGTCATCTTCAATTTCTTTATATCATCCCTACTCTAGAAAACAATAGGTACTAGAATAAATTTGTTCACAGTATTGATTTCTCTATACATTACCTTAGTCTTCTTGTCACTCTTCTACTTATATCTCTCCTTTTCTTTAGTGAGTGTGATGAAAGCTAAACTCACCAACTCATCCTCATCCAAGCGATCAACATCAACATCAATAGGTTTTTCTTTACTTGCCAACAATAAGATAAAAGATGTGTCAATTTTGGTTTTGTCTTCAACTTTTGCTTCTTCATTTTTCTACTCCATTTCTTTTTGTTCTTCCTCTCTTTGTTCTTCCTCTTTCTATTCTTCCTCTTTCTATCCTTCATCCTCAGCCATTGCACTATTAATGTTTCCTTCAAATGGGTCCTTCTCATCATGAGAAGTGTCAAGTGTCACAAGCACACCATAAACATAAAAATCTGGCTGCATATCATCTTCTCTTTTCTCCACACTTGCCTCAGGTGTTCTGGAACACTCTCCCACTCCTAAGGGTTTAGGAATTATATTCTTAGGAGGTGAATTCTTCTCAGAAATAATTGACATAAGTATTTGATCCAGTGCTCTCTCAGTCTCTTCAGTAACATCTTCATACTTTCTTGCCATAATTTTCACTAACCTTGCCTTAGTACTCAATAATGGTTTTAGTTCATTGAATATTCTATCTCTCTCTTGCATAGAAATCAAAGGTAAAATTTTATCAATTACTTGACTCCTAATAGTCTCATCTTCAATGTGTGCTAGATGTTTTCTTATTTCCAATCTCCCATACAAATCTTCAGGTACACTTCCCTCAATATCTAACAGATTTTTCTTGAAAACAAGTAAATGATTTTCTACAATATCTTCAATCTTAAGCTTATCAGATTCCTCATACCTATCATAGTACTTGTTTATTGTAACTATATTTCCTTTCTCATTACCTCTTGTCTCAATCATTTTCACATCTTGTTTCCATACTTGTCTATCACTTTCAACTTTCTTCTCTTCTCTCTTAGTTCTCATTTCTTTAGGTGGTGAATTCTATTTGGAGGATCTAGTGTTCACTCTAGGAACCAATTTTACTACCTTCAAGGTCTTCAAAGCTTATGAAGGGGTGGCTACATCAATAACAGTAGTAGGTGCAGTAGCTGTCATCACAACTTCAGGATGTGGAAGGGCTGAAGTACTTGCCAATCCAGAAGATCATTCTGCTAATTTCCTCTTCACTTCCTTCAAATCTTCCTCTATCAATCCTACCTTAACTCCACATTCATGGATAATTTTCTCCACTTTAATTTCCCTCAAGCCTCTGGTCTACTCTTCTCTTACTTTAGCTTATTTTTCCACATAAGTACCCCATCTTTCCTTAGATATATCTACCTCAGATGCCATAACATGTTTGATCTGCATAGTTAGAACTTTTGAACTCACTTCATATCCAATAGGATAACACAATTTCTTCCTTGGAACAACTACCTCAAAGCATACACAACCAGTTTCAACCATGAAACAGATTGTATCATTATACTTCTCAACTAAGTTTTCAAGAATCTTGTATCTTTCTTTCATCTGCCTCTAAAGAATCTTAATCATACCAAATAATTTTTCATCAACCCATGTGTTTTTCTACCTTTGATAACTCTGTGAAATCTGAATTCCAGTAGGTATCCATTTTCTCCAACCACTAGGGTGCATTCCCAGAAATATGTGCTCAATATGAATGTACAAGTGAACTAGTAATGAACCAAATCTAAAGGTTTTGGATTTGTCTTTCTTTATCAACTTTACATTCTCCAAAAATTGTTGTGCCAATACTTCGCATAGATTATACTTTGTATTTTATTTCACCATTCTGTAGGCCATCATAATAACTCTAGCAGATATTGAATTAGGTCTACTACTCTAGTAGAATTTGTAACCAAGTATCATCGAAATCAATCTCACATCCTGTATATATATGTCATTCACTGTCATAGCTCACCTATCCTATTTTGAGTGTGTTAGGGTTTTAACTTGCTTCTTAACATGATTCTCTTCTACAGGGATGATTCCAATATTGTCCAATCCAGTAATATCATGTATCCATTCACTGTAAATTTTCACAGGTTGTTCATCTATCCAGATAAATTGATCATGAACTCTACTCAACAATATCTTAAACCATTTGTCTTCACTAAATTTTTATAAGTACATAATTTTCATAATTTTTAACTTAGCTATATGTTTGAACTCATCTCTCATAATGCCATGATCAATCATGTACTCCATTTTAGTAGAAATGTCATCAATACCCAGAATTTTATACTTGCAATGAATATATGCCCTAATGTCTTCAACATACAAAATGTCATACGATGTCTGGGAAAATGCTCCTTCGAGATCATCCTCACATGACTTAACATCATATATCATAGGTGCATCCATATTTTCTATAGATTTAAATAATGTAAATACCTTTTACACGCTAAATTCCAAGTATATGCTTTGATCAATCACGCCAAGTAATTTCTAGATAGTCTGAATGTCTTTACTCTCAGATCTCCTTAGGTTGTTGCTCGTCAAATGGTAAGGAAATAGATAACAATTAGGTGCTTTATACAATGTTAAGTTATTAAAAGTTCACATTACCCAATGTTTTCTAGTAAGTTATAAATCTCACGATCATAATATATGCATCGTCCGATGTTGCGCTCTTAGGTTATATTCCATGATGTTGTCCAATATCACACCTAATCTCGCTAGAGATCAATCCACATAATCAGGGGCAGGGAATATTCTGATATCTTTATCCAATTCTCCCCCTAAGGCCATGATTGGCCAATTAGGTCGATACTACTTTTTTAACATCAGTTGAAGATCTAGTAACATCTATTGTCTCTTCCTGAACCAATATCTCACTTGTCTCTTTGATTTTCCATATCTTTTCACTACTGTTATCCTTTTCTTTCTTGAAACAACTGTCAAAATCATTCTTTAGTTCTACAACATTTTAACCAATATCATTGTCATTCTTCTGTGTATTCCTACAAGGTGGTACTCTTTTGTTATTCACTCCATTATACATGCAAAACTTCGCTATATGGCCTGGATTGTTGCATTTGTAACATATAGGAGGTCTTCTATCCTAATTTACTTGTAGCTTACAAAAATTTACAATGTGTACAATGTTATTACATCTGTAACATGTAGGTTTCACTGTATGTTCTCCTCTATTGTCTTGTCTATATCCAGATTGATTGAGTTTCCTGCATTCTACTTTCTTGCGCCCATATGCATTATAGTTAAAACAATAACCAGAAACAATTTTAAAAGGGGCATTACCTCTGCAATCTCTTTTCACGTGTCCAAACTTGTTACAATCAAAGCATCTACCTCTAAAAGTTCTGATATGCTCTTTAGGTTTTTTAAGAGTGGGTTTTTCTACACCATGTAACACCCCAAAATTGGCATCTGGCAACCCTAACAAATTTTGTTGCATTTGTCATTCTTCTGAATCATCAAAGTCCTATTGTACTAGGCAATTCTGAGTTTTTGACTGACTCTACTTGACTCGAGTGTCAAATGTAGAAAATCCTAAATCTGCATTAATCATACATCATATTTAATCCCTAAATATCTATTGGCTAAACAAACCCTATGATTGAATTAATTTAATTATAAAGTCCTAGCACTTTAATTAAATTAAATTCACCCTCTTTAGCTAAGACACATGAAAAGGGATTAAATAATATTTAATTATTAACTAAATATCCTCTTTTTCAATAATTGAATTTAATTATTCAGATAATTGAGAAAAAGCAATTATGAGGTCATATTTATTTAATTAATTGAATATTCTCTCAAAAATCTTATCTCTATTCAAAAATAAAATCTTTGAATTAATTATGCTTTAAAGAGAGAAAAAACAATTAAATTTAAATAAAACAGAATTAAATCAAAGAAAGAAAACAATTTATTATCTTTTGAATAAAGATTTCTAATTTAAACTGGCTTTTCTATCTGTTTTATTTCAAAGAGGAAAGTTTTTATTCTGATCATCTCTGAGTCTATAAAAGAACTCCCATTCCTCATTCAAAACCCTTCCTTATTTCTCCTTGACTTCCTGAATCCCTGGAGAAAATATGCATTTTTAGAATACTGAATTATTGGCATGTCTCATATAGAATAATATCATTTTGCAATAGAATAATTTCAATTTTTAGAATAATTGCATTTATCATCATGTCATAGATTATCTTACATCTCTCATTTCTTAGAATAACCTTGCATTGTATTGCATTCATGGAGATAAATCCTTCGTTCATAGATTGGTCCATGGTTGTGAGACTCTTGTTCTGAGAGCAATTTCAAAAACCCCATCTGGATAGAAGGCAATAGGTTGAATCATGTAGGCAGACAGGATGAATAATCTCATATTCAGTCTTGTATGTACCTGGTGAAGAAGGACTATGTTGAAGTGTATGGTGAATTAACAAGGCCAAATTTACCACATACATTTCTGGCGCCCACCGTGGGGAAAAATATCTATTTCTGTCATCACATTTGAATTAGTTTTGAAAATCTTGGGATCATGTTTGTACTCTAATTTTGCAGGTAAAACAACGCATTTCATCATTATTTTAGTGTGGAGAAAGTTTGAAAATTTCTTCTATCTTCTATCTATTATTCTCTTAGTGTTTTTGAAGCTCTCATTTTGAGCCAAATCTGACTGCACCATTGCATTCGGAGCATCGTTTCGGTTGAAAATGACTGTAAACATGCCTATACTTGTCAAAAATTGAATCTGTGGCAAAAATATTTTGCCCAAAGAGGTTGTACAACCCATTGCACAGAAATTGAGGCAGATTTCAGATTTTTTTGCACGTAGCCCGAGGCAGATTTTAGAAAAAAAAAAATTTAAAAAAAAAAATCTAAAGAAAAAAAAATCAGATTTTTTTTCACTATGTTAAATTTGATGGCCATCAAACCATCATTCCCCGTGACCCTTTGTGACAGCCACAAAACCGTCAAATTTAAACTCATAGGTTGATGATGTCAACATGGTTTGAAAATTTTTTAGCCTTCACCATTGAGCTTTTTGAATTTGTAGTCTAACTTTAAATGATCATATCTTGCTCATTTTAGGTCCAAATTGAGTGCAATTTTTTTTCAATTTTGGGTAGAATTGTTTGAAGATTTTTAGGTTTTTCTTAATTTCTAGATTTTGGTCACAGATGTATCAAAAATTGTAGGTTTTCATCACTGTACCTGCCTAATCCCGCATTTTGCAACTTCCAGAGCCTCGTACGGGCTCATACAGTAACATTTTTTAGTGCAATTTTTTTTGAAAGTGCATGATTTTTTATCTAATTTCTTAATATGCAATCAAATTTATGATTTTATAATTTTTTTAATGCTGACAAGTTTTGGGCTTTGTTGTTCTCTGATTATCTTATTTATTACAGCCTAACAGTGGTTTGCAGGACGCTGAGATAAAGAAAGAGCCATCATAAACTTCTAACATGTTTATTGCAGGACATTAAAATGAAAAAAGGCATTACAAACTACTAATGGGTTTATTGCAGGACGTTTGTCGAAGACCTTACGTGTTTTCACAACTTCTTATATCTATTTTTGGTAGTTAAAACACACTTCAGTTGGTGCTTAAAATGAATCATTATCTTGCGTGATTGAAGTGTTTTTTAGATTGTAATCCTAAGAACTACATGGATGTATCCTCTCCCCTCACCTTTATGGATGTTGGGTGTAAGAGAAATTCATGCGATTCTTCTAGAGTGGCTACCTCCCGAGAGCTTTAGCAGAGCCAATGAGAGTGGATGCCCAACTGGTAACAGGCTAAAGCCAAGCCCTTCCAAACCGGTATACAAAAAATGCTATTGTGATTAATGCCACAATAGACAGGTGTGAATTCATTGTGGCAACCAAAATATCCTCCAGTACCCTTGTGGTGCGTTAAGTCCCAACATTGTTAAGGTGAAAGCCTTGCTTTGAAAGGATTGGGAGAGCCCCCTTTATTGGGAAAATAACTTGATCAAAACCACCTGAACAGGTGTCCTTACTATAAACTATTGTTCTAGTTTCTAAAAAACCCTCTATCTGTTGGCGCGAAAGGTCAGAGACCGACTAAGACACCCCACATTTTTATGGCTTTTAGTAGAGATAATAGCCCTTTGGTAAGCAATTCCTTTGGGGTTCGAAGCTTGGTATGCCTGAGAAGTGGGTGCATATGTAAGGAGGAGACCATGCTTCCAAGCTTCTAAGTTATCCACTAAGAGTAAGCGTAGCTGAACTTCGGTTCAAGTGGGGATTCAACAGATACTACCCTGGCTATCCTAGGATTGTGATGTGTCTATTCTGGTACTACAAACAATTTCCATGATGTGTTTTGCGTGAGTGTTTACTGAAACAACAACAAGAACAACAATCAAATGATGTGGACAACTATAAACTTTGGATATTTTCCTATCTTGTCTTGTCTGAAACTTTGCTAAAACTCTGTCAAAACTCTATCAAAACTCTGTCAAAACTCTGCCGAAACTCTGTCGAAACTCTGTCGAAACTCTGTCAAATTTGTTTCAAAAAATTTTCAAAACTTGGTCTTTCATCGGTCTATCCTACTACATTTTGTCTATTCTAAAATTTGCACTGTCATAACGATTCTGCTAGTTCACATGCAACTGCAATCTGTTGTTATTCCAACCTATCGCTATCTTGAAATCTGATGTTGTTACACTTGTCCAATTGACCGAGTCCTTTGTTATCTTATCATCTTTGTCTGTGCTCTCTCCTTGTTCTAAGTTGTGAGTGCAATTTTGTTAACCTTGACTCAAGATTTGAGTCTTTTGCAATCTCCTTCTCAGTTAGACGTTTATCTCTTGGTCTCTTTGGTCTTGGACTCGGATAACACTTTAGGTATCATCACAGTGTCAGTCATGCGAATCAACATGTTTATGCCTATGCAAACTAGAAGTCATTTTAAGGAAATATGGAAATCTATCAACTTGCTGTCCAAATTGCTATTCTACTATGAAGGTTATGTCCAAATTTTCACACATCTACATTCTCATCAACATCACTAGCCTGTCTTTTACTACAATTTGTTGATAGTCTGACTCGTTGTTGTTTCAAAATCTAACTTTGTTGTGCTATTCCAAGTAACTTGTTATCTTATCATCTTTGTCTGCGTTGTCCTTATCCTAAGTTGTGAGAGCAGGTTTTTCAACCTTGACTCAAGATCAGAGTCTTTGCTTCTCTCTGAGTTTGACATTATCTCCTTTGTCCTTTGGTCTTGGACTTAATCAGCACTTTAGATATCACTTCAGCACCTATCAGTCAATCAATTGATTCATCATACCTTCTCGCCAATCTTCTAAGCAAGCATGCATTCAGACAATCTTACAATGTCTACAAGCAAATGGGCTAAACCTTATGGTCCTAACAATGCGAATGAAGATATTCTTATGGCATCTTTATGGAAACAGCTTCAAACTATGCAATCTCAACTCCAAGAATTAGAGGGGGAAAAGGATACTTCATCTGACAAATCCTCATTAAGATCAACATGTCCTTTGCTATTTGATCATGATTCTCACATCTCTTCACTTTCTT
>MU225526.1:5372036-5399441 GCA_018584345.1 Thuja plicata
GAGTGTCAAATGTAGAAAATCCTAAATCTGCATTAATCATACATCATATTTAATCCCTAAATATCTATTGGCTAAACAAACCCTATGATTGAATTAATTTAATTATAAAGTCCTAGCACTTTAATTAAATTAAATTCACCCTCTTTAGCTAAGACACATGAAAAGGGATTAAATAATATTTAATTATTAAATAAATATCCTCTTTTTCAATAATTGAATTTAATTATTTAGATAATTGAGAAAAAGCAATTATGAGGTCATATTTATTTAATTAATTGAATATTCTCTCAAAAATCTTATCTCTATTCAGAAATAGAATCTTTGAATTAATTGTGCTTTAAAGAGAGAGAAAACAATTAAATTCAAATAAAATAGAACTAAATCAAAGAAAAAAAATAGCTAAAGCAAAAAGAAAACAATTTATTGTATTTTGAATAAAGCTTTCTAATTTAAACTGGCTTTTCTATCTATTTTATTTCAAAGAGGAAAGTTTCTATTCTAATCATCTCTGAATCTATAAAAGAACTGCCATTCCTCATTCAAAACCCTTCCTGATTTCCCCCTGACTTCCTGAATCCCTGGAGAAAATATGCATTGTTAGAATACTAAATTATTGGCATGTCTCATATATTTTGAGCTGAATTTCTGGTTATTTGATTGTGTGTGTTTTTAAAAACACACACAATCAAATAACCAGAAATTCAGCTCAAAATTCAATGGATTGTGGAAATCTGATCGATTTAATGTCTCATATAGAATAATATCATTTTACAATAGAATAGTTTCAATTTCTAGAATAATTGCATTTATCATCATGTCATAGATTATCTTACATCTCTCATTTCTTAGAATAATTTTGCATTGTATTGCATTCATGGAGATAAATCCTTCGTTCCTAGATTGGTCCATGGTTGTGAGACTCTCGTTCTAAGAGAAATTTTGAAAACCCCATCTGGATAGAAGGCAACAGGTCAAATCATGCAGGCAGATAGGATGAATAATCTCATATTTAGTCTTGTGTGTACCTATTGAAGAAGGACTATGTTGAAGTGTATGGTGAATTAACAAGGCCAAATTTACCACATACACATCAATCTTCACATCCAGTTTCTCTTCTTGTTTCTTGGAACATTTAGCTTCACTGAAGCCAATACCAGTCATATCACCTTTAGTTTTCTATCTATCTCTTTGTTCATCGATCAATTCATTGCTCATGTGTAGTTTCTCAATGTGTTTATTTGTCTCAACAAGTTCACCTTTTATGATCTGATTGTATTTCTCCAATTCTAGATACTTGTTCTTGTAATGGTCAACCTCATTCTTCATTTTTTCCATCAAAACATTTGCATTTCTCAAAGCTTCTTCAATCTTGCTTTTAGCATCTTTTTCTTGTTGAATCTCTTTAGCCATTGTTTCATTCTCAAGCTTCAAGGTGTTATTCTCTTTTTCAAGTTGCTTTATCTGATCTAAATTATCATTTTCTGAGTCTTCTTTTATCTAAACCACAAGATCTTGTCTCTGATTTTTGGAAAGTTCAAGCTATTATTTCAATTTCTTTATGAATCCATCTGCTCTCCTTAAATTGAATCTCAAGTCTCCATTCTCATCTTAAGCTTTATCAAGGTCTTCAAGTGCAGCTTCAAAGTTCTCTTGCAAATTATTTAAATCCATTCTGATCTCCCTTAAGTTGTTAAGATTTCTCTTCAAGGGCCAAAATCTTTGATACCAATTGTTAGGATTAAGTAATACAGTGAGGGGTGAATCAGTATTACAACACTTAAAATAAACTTTGAACCAATTCAACATAAACCATAAGCATGCTGCAATAAAAGGAACATAATAAAATAACACAGTACTCATAACACCATTATTTGTTGTCAAGGAAACCCTGGCCAAGGGAAAACCCTTGTGGGGATGGTACCCACAATAATGCACTAAAGTATAGTGTCCCTGTTAGGAGACCTAGCCCTGTTTGGAGCTGAATATTACGTAGTATAATTCCTTGTTATAGGAATACAACCCTGTTAAAGGTATACAACACCCTGTTAGGGGCCAACTAAGCTTACAACTCTTACAATAATAATTTTGTTACAAATTGTTTTGAGTCATGACCAAAAAAAGCATCTTCAATGCTTAGATAGTTCCAGTCATAGCTCTTCAATGATCTCTATTAATCATCTTCTCTTCCATTCGCATATCATACACATCATATATCCATCAATACATCCATCTATCACATCTATTTTTTCTCTCTACAAAAGATCTCTCTCTCTCTCTCTCTATATATATATATATATACACTTACATATATACATATATATATATATATCTTTTCTCCTTACCAAGTCAACTCTCTTAACCAATTATTACATAGTCGGCTCTCAATACAAAATACAATTATTAATGCAAATATTAAATACATAGTCAGCACTCTTAAATAATCAAAATATAGATTATCCACAACCTTAATATGACTTAGCTTTCCATGATTCCACGTCATACTCCCCAAATCATCACTTTAGTTCAACTACTCTGTATCATTGTTCTATTGTAGTCGCATGTCTTCAATTCTCTATAACTCTATAATCCTCGCCAAAATCAAATCAATCTTCAATATAGGTCGTACATACCCTATAGTATCTCACTCTAAGCTCACTTGAAATAGCTCATTGATCTTGATCTTGATCTTTGATACCCAAAATACCTCTGTATTTTTGCTTCTATACTTAGCCGATTCCATAATTGTATCGCCAAAACTTAACTTCAAATCAATCGATCAATATGCCAGATGTGTTTCCATAAATGAAAACCAAAAATTGATATAACACATACAAAATTGATCACTTTCCAATAGTCTGTGTTGGCTATCTTTCAATGACTTCCTAGTTTGAAGTTTTCTGCTAGTCTCTCAGTGTGTGCTCAAGTGTGTTCATTCCTTAACATTTGATTGTGGCAACCAGAACATTTGTCAGATATTTCCAACCTTCGCCATGTAGACCAAGGCTTCCCAGAAAGATCTTTGCATCTAGTCAGGCGTCCATAACCCTGACAAATTTTACCCTGAATCCCAAAATTCAACATTGCTCTATTGTCATTCGGGCGTCCATAGCCCCAATAGAGGTTGTTATAGTCACCCTTGTCCATTTTTTTTCTAGGCAGGAGCTATGTATGAGAGTTCTTTTCTTGGAAATAGTTTCTTATTTTCTTGCATGAGCCATATCAAGACCCTTCATGCATGTAGTTCTATATTTAGGTTCATACTATCTTCTTTGATCAATCCAAGTAACAATTAGGCTGTGTTACTTGGAATTTACTCTTGTGACCATTTGTGGGTCATTCTTTCTTTTGTGTACTTTGTTTCTTTCTTCTTCAGCTATTCTTCTTTTCCTCCTGCCTTTGCATTCATTTAGACTCAGGTTCTGGGAGTGGTGGGTACCTGAATCCATGCACTAGTTCTGGTCCCAACTGGCAAATGCTCAAGAAAATAATGCTCTTGGGTGTCATCTCTTAGTGTTCTTTATGATTAGGATGACTGAGCATCGAACATCTTTCTGATTTTCAATGATAAATACTACCACTTTGATTCTTAGAACATTCTTTGCATTGTATGTTTCTTTGGAGAATTTGACTAAGAAATACCTCTACTCCAATTTAAGGACCACTTGGAAAAAATCCAAGACACACTAACCCAAAGAAAAATGATCCCCGAAAAAAAGGAGGGGAGCAACCACAGATGGAAGAAAAGGACTGACGATGAGCAAAAATGAAGGAAATAAAGAAAGAAAAGAAAACAACAAGATGAAACTATGATACAAGAGACATAAAGGAAGTCCCTCTTAGGATCTGAAATAGTGTTTGAGGAATTTCCCATTGACTGGAAATGAGATCAACTCTCCATATAAGGTACTGATCCTAAAAGTGTACTCCCCCAAGATCTTTGATATCTGGTAGGGGCTTGTCCACAATTTTTGAAATTTGGTGTGGCTACCCGACTTTTATTTTGCCTTGTCCCACATGAGGATAAGGTCAGAGATCCTAAAATATTTAATGGTGGCTCTCTTGTCAAACCATCACTTTGACAATGGTTTGGTGCTTTGACACATTCTCTAGGGCCAAAGTTCTTTTCTCCTCCAGATTAAGGAGGTTCATGAGTCTAACATGCATTCGATCTTTGCCCCCAACGTACTCGTCCATAAATCTCAAATAGGGATTTTCAAGTTAATAGGTAAGACCGGTTGCAGGCCATAGACCAATTGGTATGGGGGTGTTCCCAAGGATTTCTTAATCCTCACCCACTCTATTTGTAAAGCATATTTCATTCGTGTGTGCCAATCTTGGGGTTTGTCATCGAGGAGGTGTTTGATCAATATCGTCAAGTTCTTGTTTCTAGACTCCGCTACACCATTTCCTTGTGGATAATAGTTTGAAGAGAATTTGAGGATTACCTAGTTTTCAAAGGCCCATTGCATGAGCTAGGTGGAGGAGAAAGAGGTAGAATTGTCACATACCAGATAAAATGGCATCCCCAACCTTGTTATGATGCACTCCTCTAAGAACTTAGTTACTACTTTCATGGTGCAATTCTTCAATGCCTTGGCCTCCGTCCAACATGTGCAGTAATCAGTAGCCATTAGAATGAACTTGTGTCCTATAGATGAATGGGGGTTAATCATTAGAAAAAAATTTAAGCCCCATTGGGTGAATGGATGTACCTCATATACTGGTTGTAAGGGCATTGCTAATTTTCTCTCTCGAGTTGTGCTGGTTTGGCAAGTGTGGTAGGATTTTATGTGTTCGCTAGTGTCTTTGAATGATGTTGGCTAAAAATACCTTGCCCTTAATATTTGGTGATAATTTTCTTCAACTGACCCGTGTCTTGTCCCGTATCTATCATGAAAATCTTTTAGGACTTGCTTTTCTTTGATCCTGTCTAGGCACCTTAGGTACAAACCTTCATAATTACATTTATACAGCTGACAATTCTTCAACATGTAGGAGCTACTTTTGATTTTCAAGGCCCTTCTCTATGATCTATTCATTCCTTCTGGTAAATGATTCTATAGTAGGTAGTAGACCACATCTTGATACCATATATCAGAAATCACACCTTGATAGGTGTAAGTTTGGCATACTATACCCTCTTCCACTTTAGAGATAAGTTTGGTCAGGCCTTAGCCTCTTACTAATCTCATTGGCTGGATTTCTAGGTCACATTCTTGCAGGATTTCCATCCATTTTCCTCTTTTCTCTCCTAGCTCATTTTGCATTAGCAGAGATTTTACGCTTGCATCCGGGACTATCCCAAAGACTTTGCTCCTCACGATGTAACGCCATAATTTCTTCACCTCTTTGACCAAGGAAAAATATTGTTTGTCTAGGTTGGGGTAACTGACTTCAACATTCTTAAGGGGGAAACTCATGAAGGCTATTGGTCTCTCGTTCTCCCCATCTTTCTTCTATGTGAGGATGTTGGCGCAAGAGTGTTCTGACATGAAAGAGTATACTTTGAAGGGAATAGTGTAATCTGGGCTAACAAGGATAAGAGCTATAGCTATGGCATTCTTGATCTATTCAAAATAATTCCTTAGTGGGGGAGTCTAGTCAATCTTAGCATCCTTCTTTAGCATGTCACTGAGTGGTTTTATTATCTCAGAAAAACCGCTTATGAACTTCCTTTCAAAGTTAATCTTCTCGAAGAAAGACTTCAACTCTTTGTGACTATGAGGTGGCATTAGCTTGAGAATGGATTGGACCTGGTTAGGGTCAATCACTATCCCTATTTTTGAGATTATGTGTCCAAGCAACTTGCCTTTTGTCACCCTGAATACAAATTTTTTAGGATTTAGGGAAATCCTTTATTTCCTGCATCTTTGGAGGACCTTCCTTAGATCGCTTATATGATTGGCTTGCTATTTTGAAAAAATAGTTAGATCATCTATGTAGATGATGATACATTTTCCTACTATCCCTTTGAAGGAAGTGTCGATCTGTCTCTAGAAAGTAGCCCTGACGTTGATTAAACTGAAGGGCATCCGTTGATAGGCAAATGTTCCCCACTTGGTGGTGAATGTTGTCTTTAATCTGTCTTCCTCTTGCACCATTACTTATTTATACCTTGAATAGCCATCCAAGAAGGATATCATATGGGAACCATTCACTACTTGCAATACCTCATCAAGAGAAGGGAGTGGGTATTTATCCTTTTGAAAGGCTTTGTTTAGATTTCAGAATTCCACGCATAATCAAATTTCATCGGTCTTCTTTCTCATGGGTACCAAGTTGGCCACCCATGTGGAGCGTCGTATGGGGAATATGATTCTAGCATCTAGCAACTTATGGAATTCCTTTTATATCAGAGGATCCATAATAGGATTAACGAGACTTTGACATTGTTAGAACAATTTAGAATATGGTTTTAGTGGGATATTGTGCACAATGATTGAGGTGTCATATGTTTTTAGTTATTCATAACTCCAAGCAATGAAATCTTGATATTATGTAAGAAGGTGGACCATATTTCCCTTCTCCTCTTTGGTACATACTCTCCCAATGTGAACTTCTTTTGGCACATCTTCAGTGCCAAGGTTGTATGCTTCGTACTCTTTACCATCGGGTGGTATGTCTGGACATATTTTCATAGTAGTCCCATCACTGTAAACAATCCTCTCTAGTTCCGCCATTCCTTAGGGTATGGAATTTTTTCCTTAGGCTTATGATGCCTTGATCGTCTGGGTCCTCCAGGCTAACTTCTTCTTCTGCCTCTTCCTTCTCTTTGTCTATGATTTTTTTTTCAAACACACCTGCGCACATGACAAACTCAAGGATGTGTTGGTCATCTTGAAAGACTTGGAAGTTGGTAATGTTATCTGGGATGGTTGGGGCTGCAATGAGTTCAACTAAGAACTTATTTAGTTTAGACTTCTCCATTAGATGTAACAAACTCATGCATATAGCTAGGGAATTGACAATGACGTTCTTCCTTTGTGAGATGACCTTGATGTTGAATGCTTCGAAGTCATTGATCAAGTCCCATGCCCTATTTTGGTAGGCTGAAAGCCTCTTATCATTGCAAGAATACTAACTATGGATTTTTTTGATGAAAAATTGTGAATCTCCTTCTATTGTCAAGGCTTATATTCCTTTCTTGTTGGCCAGGAGGAGTCCACGAACCAATGCTTCATTGTCTACAACATTGTTAGTGCACATAAATTATACTCTATAAGTAGCATAGAAAGAATTATCTCTTGGATTTATTCGTTTGATCCCCTCTCCTGCTCCTTGTTTACACTTAGAGCCATCGAAGCGTAATTTCTATATTTGGTATTATTTCATGAGTTTAGAGTTGTCAAGGACCCTCCTTGAGAATCCCTTTGCTTGGAGCTTCTGCTCCTTCCCTCCATCACTACCTGAGGAAGTTGACTCTCTTTTCCTCATCCCTTGGATATGTTTGAGGTCAGGGAATTTAGTATTTTCACTGTCTGTGTCTTCATGTATCTCTTTATAGGGTGGACATGCTCTGTCATTTGAGGTGCTCCAGTCACTGAATAAGTTCAAGGTAGGGATTTTTTTATCTAAATCTAACCCACTACCTTGACTTTGGGTCGGGGTGTCCAGGTCTATTAGGTCATCTTCCCTAGACATGGTGCCACCTTCACTTCCCACTTTGAGGATTCCCATTTCTGCTTCAGGATTCCTTAGGATTCGATTGGTAGGGAAATTTGGGTTAGCACTTGGGACATCCATTTTTGCAATTGGGGAATGTGAATTATGAGTGACTCACTTGATGTAACCGATAGTACCTTAGAAGCAGGAGGATGTTAGGGTCTGCATCTATCCCTATGTGTTGCATGATTGTCGTTATACTGTTGATAAATCTATGAAAGATATCCTCAATGGATATTGAACTCTAGTAGGCCTTGTATGGGACTAGGGTCTTGTTCTTCAAATTCTTTGATTTGGAACATGAGAATTTCATCCATCTGATAGGTGCCTAGGTCAGTTTGTGTAAACAAAACTTTTTTTTGGAGCATTATAGTCAATGATCATCCTCCTTACTTTGGGCTTGACATCAATCTTGATTTGGTTGTTCATTCCTTTCCATGGTAGCCACAGCTGGGTGAAATTTGTGGACAACCGTCCTCTCAAGAATTTCGTCCATTCTTGACTCAATAGCATTCCATAAGTCTTAGGGATATCTACTACGTGCATATCAATTTATTCTTGTATCCCTGGGTCAGCAACCAGTTTGATATGTACATCCTTGAGTACACCAATTACCTTGACTTCTATCTTATCGAGCTGAATCACCACTCTGTTTATTGTTTGTGGAATCATTCCCAATTTTTGATAGATGGATAAAGGCATGATGCTATATAAAGCCCCAGAATTAATCAGGAAATTGTGTAAGTTCTTCCCAAATATTTGCAGACTAAGAAGGAATGGTGGTACCTCTATCTTATCTTTGAACATCATCAGGAAAGCTTCTAAAGTGTTAACGTTAGAGGTGGTCTTTGTACTGCTACCTATTGTTCCTTGCTTCAAATGGTCTAGGGATCTCCGGAGGGCTTCTCTCTGAGAAGGGAAACCTTGAAGCATCTCGAACATGGATATGTTTTCCTTTGTTTTCTTTAATTCTTTGACTCCACTATATTTTTTGTTTGACCATGTTGAGCTCTTGTAACTAGAAAAAAAATTTTGGTGGGGATGATGAAGGAGCATTTGGACCTCTAGGTGGCATGGGATTATTTCTTTCTTGGGGATCTGATGGAGTTGGTTGTTTACTCAGAGGTATGCCATCGGTCATAGGTTCCTTTCAGCTCCGTAGATTGTAGGAGTCTCGATGATCATTTTGGAAGGCATGAACTTTAGATTACTCAGGCTCATTCTCTTTCTAGAAAAGGAACATGAACTCTTCTTCTCCCGAATAGGGGTCTGACCTTTCCCCATGTCTAGACTCATAGGAATCAAACATTGTGGTGTTGAACTAAATGGGTGGTTCCTCTGGAAATAGAGGATACTGGTTATAGGAGTTGCTTCCATATCTATCATTTCCTTGGCATAGATTCAGAGTCCCAAAAAAATTGGCCTCTGTAACCTCATAGGTAATAGCATTATCCGTTGGTATGCTACCATTGTTGGGTTGGGTGTTCCATGGTCTATTGGGTCTTTCCTTCCCAAATGGCTTATCTTGTGTATTATTGTTACTATTTTAAGTGTTGAAACTCTGATTCTGATAAGCTTTCAGACTAGTTGGTGCCCATTGGTACCCACTTTGGTTTTGGGAAGGATTCAACTTCATTTGGGTGAGCTCACTTATGAGTTGGGACAAGTGTTTCTTTATGACATCCAGCTTAGAGGCTAGGTGAGTATTAGGTTTAGCTTGGGGAACAACCCTTTGCTCTACAAACACCATTTTATGAGCCTCGTAACCGGGGTAAGTGATGGACAATGGTAGGGTTAAGAATGACTGTGTTGGAATTGGATTTAGCGAAGGCGTATGAGTGGCCAAATCTTGACTACATGTTTAAAATGGATGTGGGGCAACGGTGTTGTTAATGGTGGGCATAGTCACGAAGTTCCCTTCTTGCGGGTCCATTTTTTGTGTGAATGTTATGGCCTCATTATACACCTTTTCCATTGTGTGTCTATCTGTAGGGAGAGTCTTCTTAGAAAACTTGAAATGAAGGGGTCCAGAGCTTTGAGGTAAAATTGTATGATGGCTGCCTCTAGTATGGTGTAAGGAGCTTCCAACTTTTGATGCATCTTTTGGAAATGATGGTTGGACATGGAGATGGGATCCTTAGGATTTTTTATTGTTGTTAAGAACTGGTGATGTGTTGTAGCAGGGTCTACATACAACTTAAATTGATTAAGGAATTTGGTTTCAAATTTGATCCATGCAGAGATAGATCCCCATGGTAGGTTTAGGTATAGTTTTATGCAAATTCCCCCAAAGTGTATGGGAATAGATGAGAGAAAACATCTTGGTGGGAAATCTCTTTGCAGTTAAAAATTTCTTTGAAGGCACGAATGTGCTCTTCTGTTGACCTTTATACGCCATAAATGAAACATGTGCAAAACTTCTCTATATTTTTGGGCAATTCATGGAGATGCCCAACAAATTTTAATGGTGATCTTTCTGCATTAGCAAAGAAAGCCATTGGATGAGGTTTCTGCAAATTATGATTTTGCAAGTTCTAATTTTGGTTTATGGATGTGACAATAGTCAGGACAACGATGTGTGATTGTTGTCCAAGCAGGTTCTGTGACTTAGTATGATGGTGAGAGGACTTCTCTCTTGTCTTCCCTTTGTTATTGTGATCTCTATGGTGTTGAGTGAGTTCAAGGAACTTTCCTCTTGTCAGAGATGATCTAAGCACTCACTCAAACCGTTATAGAGAAAAAGATCCAATGTTATCCAGTGTTTTAGTCTTGAGCCCCTCCTTCTAGCACCACTTCTGTTGAGCGTTGTTTTTACCCAAGTCAATTTATAGGATCTCTTGATTCGATTTCCTCTCTTGAAAGAATAACGATGTTATTCCCAAGGTTCTCTGGGGTCGTTGTACAACCTACTTGGTAACTCAGTTGAATATAAATGTGAATGTTCATGGGGAGGCCTTTGCTATTACTTTCAAGACATCACAGTGCAAAACAACTTTTAGTAATTTTTGGTATTTTCCAATTTTATCAATGAATATATTATACTGATGATGCAGGTTTGTGTTGTTAAAGATGATTACTTTCAGAGTACATTCAGATCTATAACAGAAATTTAAATGAGTATGGTAACAAGAATAAAGTAAATTGCCAAAAATGAAATCCTAATGGACATAAACCGTTGTTGATCCTTCCTTGCAAATTGAATGACGAAGAGATTTGGAACCAACCCAATGAATATAAATGAGACAATGTCACAATTATATACCCAATGGATGCAATCGTTTGAAGAGGAGAAACGTATTCAATCATGTAAGATTTTCAAAACCTATCAATTCATGAAGCCACCAAGACATGTGCACACACGAGATGGATTTATCATTAAGCCCAAAAGATGATCTTTCCATACATTCATAACAACAAGGTAGATGAACAACAATAAACTCCAACTAAAGAAACACAGATTCAAAACACAATACAATTTTCTCTTTGAAAAGAATGAATAAGCATACACACACTTATCAATTTCGCATAGATAGAAAAAAATATCACACCATGAATGAAGCACCAATTGTAGATCTTTATTGCATTAAGAATGTAACCCTATTACATTTCTTTTGATTACAATAGATAGAGTTTTGAACTACAAACTCTGAATGCTAAAATTAGGGCATCAAAGACTCTAAAAACAATGAAAATAAACTAAAACTAAAGCTTTGCTGAAGGAAACTATTGCTAACTGATACTAAACAACTTGCATGGATTTTTAATCCATTTACAATAATTTTTCCCATGCAAAAGGCATCAAACTCACCAAGAAAGAAGAGAGAGAGAGAGAGAGAGAGAGAGAGAGAGACTAGGGTATCTTTATATGCAACTAGAGTCTTCTTCTTGATCTTGGAGTTCTCCCTTGGAATCTTCATATGTGGTTCTCTTTGAGGTGGGAACTTGATGCTGGAGCATCTTGGGTCATTGGAAATCCTACTCAACCAAAAAGATGTTTGTTTTGTTCTTTATTTTGTTTGGAGACTTCTCAAGAATTTTGTTGTTTCTCAGGTCTGTCACTCGGTTATGCTTGTTTCTGTTTCTTGGGTTCTGTCGCTCGGGCATGCTTGTTTTATGTCGCTCGAGCATGCTTGTTTTATGTTTCTCAGGTCTCTCTTATGATGCTCAAGTTTGTTTTCCTATTTCTCAGGGTGTTCCTTTCCTGAGTCACTCTGTTGCTCGATCAACCTTTGCCTGAGATGTTTATTTTGGAGTTGGATCTGGTGGCCAACTTCTTCAGTTAATTTTTGTGGCTTAATTGATTGAGGATCTATCATTGGGATCTATGTGGACCTAAATATGGCTCTCACTTATGGATTTGAGTGCTGACCTCTCTGTTGGACTCTTGTGTATATTTTTTTTCTATATTCTTAGTTTTAGGCAGTTTGAAGGTAGGATCTTGATATTAGTTTTAGAAGATAGAAGATTAAGAATTGAATTATCTAGAAGGAAGGTCTGTGACCTTGCATGTATAAAGATCAATTTTTAATTCATTGAATGTATATGGCCCAAATCAGGAAGGCCTTATAGCCTGACATGTAATGAGTTTGATCAACTAATAAAAAGGGATCTCTGTTATTTATTCTCTCACTGTGTTTTTGTTGTCTTCTGCATTATTTTTGCAAGTTGGTTTAGTAGTTGGGAGAGCCCTAAGCCCCATTAGCTACCCTCCTTGCATCAGGTGGTATCAAAGCATTGGTGAGATCTAAGTTCCTTCTTGTAAACCCTAACCCTAGTTGGTGATATTGTTTTGGGGTAGCAGATTACGATCTGACGTACAATTGTAGAGGGATTCAGGATGGTTCGTGGGAGAGGTAATGCAAATCCAAGTCTAGCTGATATGCTTAGACAGATGGCTACAAGATTGGAAGTTGTTGAGAAAGCCCAACACAGAGGAAGACATCTTGAGGATGTTAGTGATGATGAAGTTGAAGAGGTTCAAGGTGAAGTTGCACCTGCACCTATGATGAATCGGGAAAAAGAGAGATTCCTGAGAGCCATAACAAGTTTGAAATCCACACCTCAATTTATTCCTTCTGAGTATAGTGGAAAGTTGGATTTTGATGAATTGATTGACTTGATAATTGAGATGGAAAAGTATTTTGAATATGAGAATGTATCAGAGGATAACAAGGTAAAGATTGCAAGCACAAAGTTGAAAGGCCACGCATCCTTATGGTGGGAACATCTACAATTGGATCAAAAGAAGAAAGGTAAAGACAAAATCAAGGTATGGTAAAAGATGGTAAACAAATTGAAAGGAAATTTTCTACCCTATGATTATCATATTAACCTAATCAGGAGAATGCAAATTTTAAAGTAGAAGGATAAATCTGTAAAGGAGTACACTAACGAATACTATAGATTGGACATCACATCTGGACATGTTCAAGATGAAGTAGAAAGAGTAGAGAGATACTTGAATGGATTGACAATTTCCATACAAGATGATATCATTTTGGTCAAGATGGAAAGCACTAAGGAGGCATATCAATTTTCCCTAAAAGCTAAGGAGAAGCTGAATAGAAGATATGAACAAAGACAAAGAGGCAGAGGTGGTAGATTCCATAGAGGAAGAGGTAGATCTCATGGTGAAAATAGTAGATCTGAACCAGAAAATTCAATTTTAGAAACATCTCAAGACAAAGGAAAGACTGAATGGAAAGGTGGAAGTTCATACCTGCAAGGAAGAGGCAATTACTCCATAGGTGGTTATAGCAGAAAGGGATTCCAAGTAACTTGTTACAATTGTGGTGAGGAAGGACATAAATCCTTTGAGTGTACACATGCAAGAAAAAAAGGCAGTAGTAGTAGAAATGCATTGGTGCAAGAGGATGCACCAAATGAAGTTGAGAAGGAAGGAAATCTTGTGATCCAAAGGATATTATGGAGTGAGAAGGATAAGAAAGATCCTGTCAGAAAAATTTTGTTCAAAACCAGAAGTAGAGTTGCAGACAAAGTTTGGAAGGTGATTGTTGATAGTGGAATCTTGGAGAATCTGGCATCTAAGGAAATGGTTACAAAGTTGCAATTGGAGAGAATGAAACATCTGAAAACCCTATCAGATCTCATGGATCAAGGATGAGCACACATTAATGGTGAGTGAGAAATGTTTTGTGAATCTGAAAATTGGAAAGTATTATGATAAGGTATTGTGTGATATTATGCCTATGGATTGTTGTCATATTTTGTTTGATAAACTTTGGCAATGTGATAGACATGCTATACATGATGGAAGACTAAATAGATATTCTATTTGGGTTGATGGTAAGAAGAAAATTGTGTTACCTTTGGTTGAAGAATCTGTTGGTGAGATATGTAAATCTGTGAAATTTTGTCTGATGGAAGGTAGAAAGTTTGTTAAGGATTTGAAAAGAAATGATATCTGTTATGATTTGATTCCTAAAAAACCGAGTAAGAATATAGAAGATGACATTCCTGCAGAAGTTGAGAAGTTACTCACTGAGTACAAGGAGATGATTTCAGATAATGTACCTGATGGTTTACCACCTATGAGAGATATCAGCCATTGTATGGATCTGATTAATGGAGCTAGTTTACCAAACAAAGCACCACATAGAGTAACACCGACCGAGAATGAAGAGCTTAACTAACAAGTTCATGAATTGTTGAAAAAGGGTTTGATCTGAGAAATTTTGATTCCATGTGCAATACCTGTTGTGTTGACACCTAAGAAGAATGGAGAATGGAGAATGTGCACTGATTCGAGATCAATTAACAAGATCACAGTGACGTACAGGTTTCCTATACCGAGAATGGATAACATAATGGATTGTTTGAGTGGAGAAATATATTTTACCATAATTGATTTGAAAAGTGGATATCATCAAATAAGAATTAGAGAAGGTGATGAATGGAATATTTCTTTCAAGACAAAGGAAGGTTTGTATGTGTGGTTGGTTATGCCCTTTGGTTTAACTAATGCACCAAGTACATTTATAAGGTTAATGAATGAATTTTTGAAGAAATTAATGAATAAGTGTGTGATTGTATACTTGGATGATATTCTAATATTTAGTAAGAATAGAGAAGAGTATTTGATGCATATAAGGCAAGTATTGCAGAGATTGAAAGAGGAAAAGTTGTTGATAAATCTAAAAAAGTGTTCCTTCATGAAAGAAGAGCTTATGTATTTGGGTTTTGTAATTTTAGCTGATGGTTTGAAGATGGATCCTGAGAATGTTGAAGCTATACTTAGTTGGCCTACACCTGAAAATGTCAGTGAGGTAAGATCATTTCATGGATTGGCAAGTTTTTATAGGAAGTTTATCAGAAATCTCAGTTCTATTTGTAATACTACGACTGAGACAATGAGATGAGACAAAAGAGAATTCAAATGGACACATGGAGCTAACAACAGTTTGAGACTTTGAAGCTGAAGGTTGTTGAATTACCTGTGTTAGCATTACCTAATTTCAATAAGGTATTTCAAGTTGAATGTGATGCAAGTGGAAGTGCAATTGGAATTGTGTTGACTCAAGAAGGTGAGCCTATTTCTTTCTTTAGTGAAAAGTTGAATGATGCCAAAACAAAATATTTTGTCTATGATCAAGAGTTCTATGATGTTCTTCAATCTATGAAGAAGTGGAGACATTACATGATGCCAAATGAATTTGTGTTGTATACTGATCATAAGGCTTTACAATATTTGGGTAGTAAGAATAAGTTTAATCAGAGACATATAAAATGGGTAGAATATTTACAGAGTTTCACATTTTTGATTGAGCATAAGAGTAGAGTTTCTAACAGATTTGTTGATGCATTGAGTAGAAGAAGATCTTTATTGATTGAAATGAGAATTGAAGTTCTTGGTTTTGATGACATAAAGAGTTTGTATGAAAGTGATCCTGATTTTTATGAGTAGTGGAGAGTGTTTAGAGCACCTAATTTAAATCAATCAAGTAAGTATGAAGATTATTTTATTTAGGATGATATTTTGTTCAAAGGTACTCAGTTGTGTATACTGAGAGGATCAATGAGAACTAATTTGATTAAGGAGAAACATAGTAGTGGATTAGCTGGACATTTTGGTATTGATAAAACATTGAGTTTGCTTAAGGAAAGGTATTTTTGGCCTCAGTTATATAAGGATGTTCAGAAATTTGTGAAAAGTTGTGGAGTTTATCAAGTTGCAAAAGGAGTGAGTCAGAATACTGGTTTGTATACACCTATTACTATTCATGATAAACCTTGGAGTGATATTAGTATGGATTTCATTCTTGGCTTACCTAGGACAGCAAGAGGTAATGATTCCATATTTTTTGTTGTGGATAGATTTTCTAAGATGACACATTTCATACCATGTAAGAAAACATCAGATGCAATACACATAGAAAATATTTTCTTTAAGGAAATTGTCAGATTGCATGTATTACTGAGGATCATCATCTCTGACTAAGACAATAGATTTGTAAGTTATTTTTAGAGAACACTCTGGAAAAAGTTGGACACTGAGTTGAAGTTTAGTTCTACATTTCATCCACCGAATAATGGACAAACAGAGGTTGTAAACCAAAGTTTGGGTAACTTGTTAAGATGCTTAGTTGGAGCCACACCAAGTAATTTGGATTTGGTGTTGGCACAAGAAGAGTTTGCATACAAAAGTTTAGTAAAAAGAAGTAGTGGAAAGACACCTTTTGAGATTGTTAATGGCACACAACCGAGAGGTATATCAGACTTGAGAGATATTGTTGGAGAAGAGAAAAGAAGTGTTGAAGCAGAAGAATTTTTTGAGTTAATGAAGACATTGCATGAAGATTTAAAACAAAAGCTGGAGAAAAGTAATTAGAAGTACAAGGATAGTGCAGACAGATCAAGAAGAAAAAACATTTGAAGTTGGTGATGTTGTAATGTTCATTTGAATAAAGGAAGATTTCCTATTGGCACATATGGTAAACTGAAGATGAAGAAATTTGGTCCTTGCAAAATAATGAGAAGATTTGAAAGTGGAAATGGTTATGAAGTGGAATTACCTAATGACATGGATATATCACCTATATTCAATATTTTAGATTTGTATGAATATCATGAACCCGATGAAGAAGTGACAGTACCAAGTGACTATCCTAAGAAGAAAATAGAAGAAGTTGAAAATATTTTAAAATAGAGAACTGGTAGAAGTACAAGAGGAAAGGAATACATGGAGTATCTAGTGAAGTGGAAGAACACACCGATTGAGGACTCATCTTGGATTTCTCAATCTAAGTTGGATTAATTTCAGGTTAGACCTGATGCATGATTTGGGGAATCATTTCTATTAACCCTGAGTGTCTGATGTGGGAGCAGCTTGGTTCACTGGCAATCCTGATCAACCAAAAAGATGTTTGTTTTATTCTTTAGTTTGTTTTGAGACTGCTCGGGAATTTCTCTGTTGCTCAAGTTTTTCACTTAGTTATGCTTATTTTTGTTGCTCAGATTTTGTTGCTCGGGCATGCTTGTTTTTTTTGCTTGGGAATTATTTTTTTTTGTTGCTCGAGTTTCTCTTCTGACACTCGGGTTTGTTTTCCTATTGCTCAGGGTGTTCCTTGCCTAATTCAATTTGTTTCTTGGTCAACCTTTTCCTGAGATGTTTATTTTGGAGTTGGATCTGGTGGCTGACTTCTTCAGTTAATTTTTGATGGCTTAAATGATTTGGGGTCTCTCACTGGGATCTGTGTGGACCTAAATACGGGTCTCACTTATGAATTTGAGTGCCGACCTCTCTGTTGGACTCTTGTATATATTTTTTTTTATGTTCTTAGTTTTAGGAGGTTCGAAGGTAGGATCATATCAGTTTTAGAAGATAGAAGATTAAGCATTGAATTATATGGAAGGTAGGTCTGTGACCTTGCATGTATGAAGATAAATTTTTAATTCATTGAGTGTATATGGCCCAAACTGGGAAGGCCTTACAGCCCAACATGTAATGAGTTTGAGCAATTAATAAAAAGGGATCTCTATTGTTTCTTCTCTCACTGTGCTATTGTTGGCTTCCACATTGTTTCTGCAAGTTGGTTTGGTACTTGGGAGAGCCCTAGGCCCCATTACCTACCCTCCTTACATCAGAACTAATAGAGGGCCCTTAATCCTTCCAAAACAAACTCTAGTTAGGAATCCATCTGATTTGAAGTTCAAATTCTATGCAAAAAAGTGATCTCACTGAAAAAAGCCCATAAATTTGGACCCCGACCTTTGCACCAAAATTTTCCAATTAAAAGTTTGACCAAGTGTTGAAATCAAAACTAGAGACCCTAAAATTTCAGCCCTTTCAGAGGCTGAAAGGCTGAAAACTAGCCTTTGGAAAAAATGGCTAAGTGTGGAAAATTATATTTCTCAAAAATGGTGGTCTCAGTTTGAGGAGTAAGCTTAGGAACACTTCCATATGAGCATCTTGTAGCCTTTGCACGATCTCCTGTACTTCCTCATAATTTATTTTCTGGCTCTTGACTTTGTTGATCCATCATTCTTGCTTCTCTCTAAAAATGGTCAATTCACAAGCGAAGAACTTGATTTATTCTTCGTGCTCAGACATCCTATGAATGTCTTCCTTTGAATACAATAGTTGGTGTAGGGCCTCTTTGGTTCCAATACCTTCCAGAATATCCTTGAATTATTGTATCACTTCCTTAGTTGGGCATAGGATTTCTCTGTCTTGGTCCCGGTACAGTTCTAAGCCAATTCCTGTGAAGAAGTTTTCTATCTCTTCGACCCATTCCATAACTTCTTTCTACTTTTCAAGTATGCGGGCTAGGCACTTTTCACAAACCTTAATTGTTTTGGCTATGCTCTTAATTTATGTTTCAAAGTTGTCTAGTTCTTTGCCCTCATATATCTTAACCAGGATTTGGAAGTGTTTCTTCTTGATAATCTTGAGGTCTTGGAGAGAACTTTGTCATTCAGTCACCTCGTCATCTAATCCATCATCACTCTCTGTTATGTTTACCAATTTTATAGTTTCTATCAGAATAACTCTGAAAGGCCAGAAAACCAATTTGATAACTCTTTCTCCATACTGCTCAAAATCATTCTTCCAATCAACACTTTCCTGAATGAAAGAAGGGGTCATACCTACCAGAAAGTCCATTGGACCTCTCTTTTCTAATACAACTTGTAATGAGGCCTCAGGGAAACTTGGGACAACAGGATCCACCATCTTATGAATGCATTTCTTTAGAGCCTCATTTTTCTCTATCAAGGACTTAATGGTTTCCTTAGCTTTTCTCATAAATCCTAGAGCATGTTTAAGCCCTAGGGCTATCAGTATCTTACTTCCCTCCCTAGTTGGTTCTCCCAAATCTACTTCTTCAAATTTATATTCCTCTAGGGTGAGTTGTGTTTGAGTGGTGCTAGAAGAAGGAACCACTATCTATGCCTTCCAGTGAACCCTGGTGTCTTGAGTGACATATGATATGGTACTTGCTTGTATATTTGCCTCTACTTGCTGAAAGGCCTGCCCTAAGAATTCCATACTTGTGTCTTCTCCTTCCTCTTCATTAGTGTAGGTTCTTCTCCATGGCTAAATCTCTTTAGTAAACCAAGTAGGTTTACTAAAGGCTGTAACCAACTCATATGGGGTGATATGGAGGACCAAAGCCAAGATTTGTGATTCAGGGGTCACCTCCTCTTCTACATATCCCCTATGGTCACCTTCTCCCCTACCTTCTCCCTCATGCATTTCTTCCTCATGGCTTTCTCCTTCTCTTTTCTCTTCTTCTCCCTTCTCTTCTTCCACTGTATCATCATGTTCATCTCTATCTCGACCTTCATCCCCTAATGAACTGATTAATACTTCTGCATTAAGGCCATTCATGTCTCCTAGTGTGGTTTTGAAGCGAGACGTGGCTTCTGTGCTTACTGACACTTGGGGAGTCAAGATAAAGAAAGGAAAAGGAACTTATGGTGGTGGAGTAGGAATTGGTATCGTAGGTCGTGGAGTAGAACTAGAAGGAGGCAGAGTTAGCATGGGATTTGGGAGAGAAGGTGGTGGATTTGGAATGGGAGGTGGGAGAGAGGTTGGTGGAGTCAGAATGTGGGGAAGTGGAGTTGAGGCTGAACTCTCTCCTACAATATTACCTCTTGCTATACTCTGAGCAGTGGTGGCATCTTGAGTTTATGGCCACTTGCGAGTGCTAGAGTCCACTCCTATGATAGATACGTTTAGTGCGGGATTAGTGAATTGGGCCAAAGGTGGAGTGAGGATTACTTGAGTCTAGATGGGTGCTTGTCTTCCCATGTCAATTCATGTTGTTGAGTTAGGTGTATCCTTCCCTTAGTCTGCAAAGCCCTCTAGGCCTTCAAAATCAGATATCTAGAACTCATCTAAGCCTAGGGCATCCAAAGGATCTTTTGGATCTTCTATATGCTTCCTTGTGATCTCCTTCTTCCTTAGAGAGGTTTCCTAGGATATAGTCCTTTTTACCAAGGGTGCATCTTTCTCTTCTGGCTCCTCTTGTAAAGTTTCCAATCTTGGAGAAATGGAAGCCCTCTTTCTTTTATAAGTCTTCTTTGGTGCAGGGGCAATGGAAGCCCTCTTTCTTTTATAAGTCTTCTTTGGTGCAGGGGCACCTTGACCGTGGAACATCTACTATTAATATATTGGATCCATTTTAAAATCTCACCAAACCATGTTCAACCGACCTTGTAATGTATTTGAAAAAGGCTTCATATAACATTTGCAACTTAAAATGCCAAAAGGAAATTTGAAGGATCATAGGACAGTTTGTAACCGTTCAAGAATCTCTCTTTTTAGACTTAAGTGTGACTGCCCAAGAGAATATAAATGGGCCAGGATGTAATTAAAGGAGATAGAGAATAGAAAAATAGTTGATAGAAAGATAATAAAAAAGAATAGTTTATGGATAGAGAGAGGACAGTTGTAAAAGAGAATCAGCTCTCTAGCTTCCAGCCAGAGAGCCATTTTTACCTTAGTCTTTTATATTATGTATTCATTTGTCTTTTAAAGGGAATTTCTTGAATGGAATTGATAAATGGTTAATGTCGAATGTCCATGGAATCGTTTTAACTAAATATAAATGTGTTATGCAGATCAAGTTTGTGGATTTTGGTTTGATTCTAATTACCATATGTTCTATGTTTCAGGTCTAATAAGTTTGTTAAATGTTGAAAATGGTCTCATGTCGATCCATATCATTTTTTATGCATGCCAATATTATTGTTCCAAAATTGAGCTAACTCAGCTTCTTGGTGTTGATGTTGTTTATGGAAGAGTTGAATAGTTAATGAAGTAGGTTTTGAGTTGTCCATGTTGGTCTACATTTGGTTTTGTAACAGTTCCAAAGATGACAATGATGATATCGGTTTCCTTTGACAGAGAATGGATTCAAAATACATAATGGTTCGCAAGAACCATTATGCCACTCATGGTGGATTCCAAAAATGCTTCTGGTGTTATTGAATGTGCGCCCACGTGGAGGAGGCTAAGAGTTGATGATTTGACAGTAATTGTAGAAGATACCGAGGTTAATGTATATCACAGAGTTGCATTTAGAACCGATGACAGTGTTAAATGGTATTTCGAAAGTGACCACCTAAGATAATCACATTCTTAGAACCGTGGCAACTCGACCCTCAAAGAGAGAGAAAAGGTTGTGGATTTGGTTGTGATAAAACCGTATGGTTACGAAATGCAATAGTCCCTGAAGGTTAAAATGTTTGTTGGTGAGTTTGGTTCAGTGGTTGTTCATAAATCTTGATATTAAAGTTGATGTTATTATAGTGAGACGATATTATTGTTTTGGGAATTCGAATGTAATCTTTGGATTTAGAGTTTCTAATTGAAATTTGCAAAGAAGAGGGAAATTAATATGCATATTTGTAGAATTTTTTTTAAATGACATGCAGATATTGAGATCACCATCAATGCCCTCTGCATCAAGTGGTATCAGAGCTTAGACGATTCTAAGCATGTAGATAGAGCACTGAAGGAGGTAATCTACACCAAGATTTTGAGTTGTGATTGTTGCAGATTCTTGCTATGGTATTTTGTGGTTGTAGATTTGATGATAGGAAGAAGTCTTTTGACATCACTCGTACACTGGTTCCTTTGTCAAAGCCTTGGAGTGCCCATTTTCCACCAAGTGTGTTCCAAAATTGAAAGGTGTATTGGAGGTGTCAAAAGGATTCTCAAAGAATATGAAGTTGTGATGACAGAGAAAGAAGAAGCAGCAAAGGTGTCGATGCAGTAATTCAGTGAAGACAAAGAGGCACAAATTTTGCAGATTCTCACTGAGCATTTCCATGGGACATGGAAATTTTTTAAGTTCAGTAGTATGGTGTAGGGGCACCTTGATCGTGGAACATCGACTATTGATATATTGGATTCATTTTAAAATCTCACCAAACCATGTTCAATTGACCTTTTAATGTATTTGAAAAAGGCATCATATGACATTTGTAACTGAAAATGCCAAAAGGGAATTCGAAGGATCATAGGACAGTTTGTAACTGTTCAAGAATCTCTATTTTTAGACTTAAGTGTAACCACCCAAGAGAATATAAATGGGCCAGAATGTAATTGAAGGAGATAGAGAATAGATAGATAGTTGATAGAAGGAGAATAAAAAATAATAGTTTACGAATAGAGAGAGGATAGTTGTAAAAGAGAATGAGCTCTTTGGCTTCCAGCTAGAGAGCCATTTTTACTTTAGTCTTTTATATTATGTATTCATTTGTCTTTTAAAGGGAATTTTTTGAATGGAATTGATAAACGGTTAATGTAGAATGTCCATGGAATCATTTTAACTGAATATAAATGTGTTATGCAGATTGAGTCTATGGATTTTAGTTTGATTATGATTACCATATGTTCTGTGTTTCGGGTCTGATAAGTTTGTGAAATGTTGAAAATGGTCTCATGTTGCTCCATATCGTTATTTATGCATGCCAATATTATCATTTCAAAATTTATCTAACTTAGCTTCTTGGTGTCGATGTTGTTTATGGAAGAGTTGAATAGTTAATGAATCAAGTTTTGAGTTGTCCATGCTAGTCTACATTCGATTTTGTAACAGTTCCAAAGAGGACAAAGATGATATCGATTTCCTTTGACAAAGAATGGATTCAAAATCCATAACAGTTCCCAAGAACCATTACGCCACTCATGATGGATTCAAACAATGCTTCTGGTGTTATTGAGTGTACGCCCACATGGAGGAGGCCGAGAGTTGATGTTTTGATAGTCGTTGTAGAAGAGACCGAGTTTAATGTATATCACAGAGTTGTATTTAGAATCAATGATAGTGTTAAATAGCATTTCAAAAGTGACCACCTAAGATAATCACATTCTCATAACCGTGGTGGCTTGGCCCTCGAAGAGAGAGAAAATTTAGTGGATTAGGTTGGTATAAAACTGTATGGTTACAAAATGCAAGTCCCTGAAGGTTAAAATATTTTTTGGTTAGTTTGATTCAGCGGCTGTTCATAAATCTTGATATTAAAGTTGATGTTATTTTAGTGAGATGATATTATTGTTTTGGGAATTTGAATGTAATCTTTGGATTTAGAGTCTCTAATCGACATGTGCAAAGAAGAGGGAAATTAATATACAAATTTTTAGAATTTTTTGTAAACGACATGCAGATATTGAGATCACCATCGATGCCCTTTGCATCATTCTTTCCTTCTCCAATGTTAGGGGAAGATTGGCTAGAAGTGGAAGGGCCTTCATCTTGGGTGGCCTGTGATGATCCAACAGGAGGATAAATCTACCCTATCATCCTAGTTTTTGGGGCCTTGTGCCTAGGATTAGGACCATATTCTATTGGACATTCATGCCCATACAATGCCCCTAGCTTCTGAGGTGGGGCCTTCTTGTATTTGGGCACTGTGGACCTCTCTTCATGTTTCTTATCTACCTTATGGGGTGGATCCATTAATGTCTTCAAGTGAATAGGATCCATTTGATAGAGCTTGTTTATCCATGCATCAGTCATCCTAACCACATGCCTTTCTTTGAATTCAATGTCGTCATTTTCATCCTTATCTATCTCTACATTCAAGATATTGGGCCTATTGTATATCTTATCCAAAGTATAAATTGACTCTAGCACATTATTTGAATCCTTTTCCCAAACCTTGGGGGTAATACTGATCTGTAAAGCTTCTTGTGCTAGTGTGAGGGACATCCTACAATAATCCCTAATCCTGACCTCATGGTCATCCACACAATTCATCCAATGGTCTTCAATGTGCAGCTCATGGATGTAAAACTTGCCAATGATATGATTGTATGAGCCTATTGGGTTGAATCGGGCCCAAATGGTTTTATATAGTTGGAGTGGGGGGCATTTGTCCTACTCAAAAGCAAAGGACTTACATATTTTCATTTCCTAGAGAGTGTAGGGGCCTAGGTAAATGGGAAAGTCCCAACAGTGCTTCTTATGCTTGATGTGCTAATATGTGTCTGTGAGCTGTCTGGCCATTTTTAGGAAGATTACCCAATTAGATGGGTACCTGGGTAGCTTCTTTGGATTCAGGGTAGATCCTACCACTCAGATGTGTGTGAATTTCATGAACTGTATGTAAAAAGCCCCTATGGCCCTTACTTTGGCAGCTGCTTCTTCTGACTGTCTCTTTGCAAAGTCACCCTCTATGGATCTGATGATTGAAAAGATAAAGGCATCATTCACTACCCTATAATCCAAGCTATTTTTTGGCATATCTTCTCTTCTCACTAGTTGTGGATAGAAAATATGAGGCCATGCATTTGGGTCATTGATGCTTCCCCTTTTTGTGAGCCCTGGATAGTATGCTCGTGCGGCTAACATGTACACTATATATGTAGTCATGTAGAATTTTGGGTTGTGCTTAACCGCGGTCATTTTCTCATCCAGCTTGTCACTTATGATAGTGACCCAATTGAACCTGGATTTGTGGTTCCTGATCTGCTTTATCAGTAAGATCATCTAGTTCTCGAGTTGGATGGACTAAGGTAGTCCATATACTCAGCTTATTAATTTCACCGTTGCCTGGATGTCTTCTTTTAAGTACCCTCTTCAGAGATCTATCTTGTCTATTTTGTTCTTTGAGAGAGGCTTCTTGAGGTATTCTTGATTTGTGATCTCATATACATCCTCAGCTTTGTTGCTAAACCATCTTAGCCCCTTTTCTATGAAGACATCATAGAATTTTTCCACGCCCTTTTGGAGATGGAAGACCTCCTCTATGTTGTCCGGTCTTAGGTCCAGAACCACCTATCCTTTTGTATTTTTAACCACCTTTTCATATAATATGTAGTGGTTAGCTAAGTTCATGATCAGCTCGGAAGACATGACTGCCACCGGATGGGCTGCTGCATTAACTAGGCCCGATAGGATCAGGAAGGTACACTCTTCGGACCTTACCGCTAGTTGGTAACATCTTACTAGGAACTGATCCTAGTCCACATTCCTGATGTCGGTATAAGTAATCTCTATGTGTTTATTTTTTATCTTTGAAGGGGGGTGATTCCCCTTGTACAGGTACTTCATCGGGGATGTTGTTCATTTCTCAAAAATTCTTGTGAGGAAAAAATGCAAGTATTAGTATCTTTATTGAACCAAAACTAAAAAAGAAGGAAAGGAAACTAACTAACTAAGAAAAAATAGAAATAGAGGGCTCTTAAGTAGCCAGAAATGTAATTTTTGCCCTTTTGACAATTTTGGACTTTCGAATGGTGAAGACAAGGTCGGGGTTCAAAAAGGCCAAAAATTTGAAGGATGAAGTTGATGGTGAAGCAAGCCCTTTCAGACTTGCAAAGTGCAAAAACTCTTGTGGAGAATCAAGCTGCAAAAACCCAAAATATTGAAAGATACGGGGGCTGAAGAAAACTTTTAGGCTTTTGGAGTGTGAAAATCCGAAGAAGGTTTTGGAGTCCAAAAATCTGAAACCTCTAGGAACAGAGACCTTGTCTTTGTTCGATTCAACCTTTCAACATTTTGGGGGTCTCAGGCCTTTGAAACACCAACAATGTCAAAATTTTGAAATGCACTTTGTCATAAAATTGCTCTAGGAAGGGATGTTTTCAGCCTTTCCGAGGCCAGAAACCTGCAACTAGGTTATGAAGCCAGAAACCCTAACTCTAAAAAAAAAAAAAAGAGAGAAAATAAGGGGAGAGAAACCCCTCCACCAGTCCTAGGGTGAAAACCCTAGGGACCTAGGAGGGAGCATGACCTGACTAGGCCAAAAACCTAACACAAACAGATGCAAAACAAATGAAACATCAAGCTCGACAGGAAGAGAGGATGAAAACCCTACCTATTAAATGTGAGGAGAGGTGAGGACTATGACCATTAGGCACGAGGATCAACTGGTAGGGCATGGTGAGTAGAAGAAATGAAAAATGTGCGGAGGAGTGAGGAGACGCAGGCGTGGAAATAAAAACACAAGTGAGAAACTTAGAGTGATTAAGCATTTAAATAGCCCATGGATGATGTCACTAGTCTTTAGCATTTAGGAGGCTGAAACACGGAAAGAGGCATGGCCTCATCCACCTTTCGGTGTTTCAGAGGTAGAAACACTGAAAGGTGCAAAGGTTCACTACAACATTTGGGACCATTTTTCGATGTATATGTGTCACTTTTCTGACACTGTCCTGTCGGCCTAGCGACAGAGACCAGTGTTGTAGTTTTGGTGTCGAAAACAATGAAAGTTGTACCATCTATCATTATTGCAATGGTACTAACCATCATAATATGATCCGGCTATGATGGTTACCATGTTGTCATTACATATTTTAGCTGTCGCTATTACGACACGTAGGCATCACATTTTATTTGTCTCTATTACGACACGTAGGTGTCACATTTTAGATGTCGCTATTATGACACGTAGGCATCACATTTTATCTATCGCTATTACGACACATAGGTGTCACATCTTAGTTGTCACTTTTTTCAAATGTGCAACGAATTTTCTATACATGCGACATCGAGTCGTCAGCGATTTCTGACAGCTTGATGTCGCATGTATAGCAAAGTAATCGCATGTCTGAAGAAAGTGATGTCTAGGTGTCACAATATGACCTGGCTATAATGTTTATCATGTTGTCATTACAATTTATTTTTCGCTATTACGACACCTAAGCGTCACATTTTTAGTGTCACAATTACGACAGACATGCGACGAATTTGCTATACATGCGACGTTGAGCCATCTGCAATTTTTCACGGTTCGACGTCGCATGTATTTTTTTAGTTTCTCTTTAGAGTTTTTAAGAGTTTAGTGTCCTAGTGTCACTATTTGTAGTAATTATGGTTTTACTTATTTTGGAACCATGATTTCATGTGCTTTATTGGGATAATTTCACTAGCGGTTGGCCATATAAATGTCAAACAATTGGTATTACCAAATTAGTTCATCCAAAAACTAGAAGACTATGACTATCTAATAAGTACAAGTAGGATTCATGAAAATACATCAAGTGCCTAAAATGAAATAATTAAATAAAATTTAGAAATAAGCATACCATTCATGGTTAGTGATTCAAAGCTTCTTTTCCTCCCATTCTCCAACCCCTGAGACATATCCAGAAAAGAATACAACATCTTTGTAAAACAATACATAACAACACAAGGGTATTTGCAAAAGTAACCCAAAAAGAGAGAAAATAATGAGATCAGCATCCATACATTTTTGTACAAGAAATACAGAACAAATTTTCTTACATTTAGTGAATTGCCTTCCTCACTACCTTCACTTGAACCTTCA
>MU225527.1:18046-48374 GCA_018584345.1 Thuja plicata
ACATTCTAAATTCGGTTTTCTAATGTACATACTAAGTTATAATTTTCTAATATTTTCTAATGTTTACTAAGTTATAATTTTCTAATGTTTTCTAATGTATAACTAAGTTATAATTTTCTAATATTTCATAATGTATGTACTAAATTATAATTTTCTAATATTTTCTAGAAGTTACAATTTGCTAATATTTTTTAATCTATAATAAATTACAATTTTCTAACATTTACTAACATATATTCTAACATTCATACTACAGTTTTTTAAAGTTTTCAAACATTTTCTAATATAATAAGTTATGATTTTCTAACATACTACAATAATTTTCTAACAAATTCTAAAATCCAATTATCATTTTCTAACATTTCTACAAACTAAATATTATTTAAAACAAATAATTAACTAAAATGTATATAAAACGTATAATTTACAATAAAAAATGAGAAAAATGTGTGTACCTGATGCTAATAACAATCACAAAGAGGTCAAAAAAGGTCGGGAAGTGCTGACGTCATAGTGGTCATCACTGGTTCGCTCCTGGCACTGGGTCCACAAAATCTCGCAAAGTGAATAGTGAAAATGACATGACTTGTTAGAAATTTATAAAAATTCCGGCCAAAAATGACTTCGCGTGAAGGGGGTGTTCGCATGAAGCACCCTACGTGTGACACTTCGCGCGAAGTGGCCTGCGTGGGGTACTTCGCGGGAAGCCTCTAAACCACTTCGCGTGAAGCCTCTACTTCGCTCGAAGCCATCAAATTTTTTTTTTTGTTTGCAAATCCGAAATCCTTCGTCCCAAAAAGTGGGACTCACTATTGTGAGATCACCCATATATATATATATATATATATTCAATGTATGTAAATCAGAGAAGTGGTAGATTCTCAACCCCTTCACAATATGACTTTCAATGTTACCAATTACAATACACTGTATGTAAGAGTGTCACAAGAAACTTTCTCCAACTGAAAATAGAATTCTCTATTGTACTAGAGACTACAAAGTATTTTTCAACCTTTTGCAAGTTTTCAGATATAGCAATAATACCCTTCAATGCTGCTCTATTCTTGTTTTCCAATCTAACTGAACAATGACTTAAAGCCACGAATTTATAGAGAAAGATATCAATAGAACCCTTGAATCAAGATATCAAACCCCAATTTCATCCAACACTTGAGCTAGGGTATTTCATACAAAGATACCAAAATACAATTATTAGAATGAAAATAATTTTCTTTTCCAACTGTAATGTCTTTCACTTTCTGTTTTAAAAACAACAAAACTGAAAAACAATTCCCTTCAAAACTGAAAATAATAACTAGAAAATGAAGATATTTCTTCTTCCATCTCGTGGAGAGTCCACCAACCAACTCTCCACTCCTCATTATCTTGCATATCTAAAAACCAACATTCAATCCCAGTTAGAACACTTTCAACCTGTAATTGAAATCTCATCATGACAGTTACGGTTGGGGTCTGTTTCTCGAAATGAAAAATAACAACTTATGTTTGTCCTATTTTTCTTTTTTCCCACCGATGAATATTTTGTCAAATTAAACTTCCATTTTACATCTGGCTAAGGCATAAAAAAAATGTAAATGACCGACATATAATTGTGGTTAATCAAATGTAAGAGTATGTTGTCTAGCTCAGATCCCATGAGCTATTAAATTATTCACTTGACTGCTCAAAATATGATGGCATTGAATGCTAAGTCATAGTATATGTTTGTCCACGTGTGTAATTACGTTATCTAAAACATTTGCGACTGGCTGTCTAAATGAATTTCACTGCATATGTGAGCCTGGTAACATATAGTAAACTTACGCTAATTTAAAATGAAGCCTGACAATATGAACTATAGTCAGTTTAAGTGCAATATAAAATGCACTTTCTGAATAAAGAAATATTGCCATGTAATACCAATAACCTCAAGTACAAGAGTGTGTAAAATATAAATGAAGCTTGAGCACAAGGATATTAATATATGCTAATTAAAAAATAACCTTCACCTTGTAATGTAACCACCAAGGACTGTAAACAAGATATACCAAAACAAGAGATACCTTCATACTGAAATGTCATTACTTACATGGCTCAGCATAGAACCAAGTAAACCTGTGAAAATCAACAACATCTGTGAGAGGAATGACTTCTTGTATACATAATAATCAAACAATATATGTATCTCAACAATATAATTATGAAAGTAAATCATCTTCATAAAGTTATCCATGGACAAGATACTAAAGGCCAAAACCAAGTATGCCAAATCTCAATATGAACAAGAGTGTCGCTGTCATGTGTCAAAACCAAGTATGAATGTCACGTGTCTAACCAAATATGAATGTCACGTGTCCAGCCAAGATCAATTTGCTAAGGATCAAAGTGCTAGTTTTGTCATCAAGGACAAATAACACAAAAGAGAAGTCAACAAGAATCTTGTGCCATCAAAGAGATTATAGATGATTACTCTTCCTCCTTGGGTCAACTAGTTAATTCATAAAAGTTTAAAATATTCTTTGTCAATGTTTCTCCTTTGGTGTATAAGTTACTTTCCCACTTTTGGGGTTTCGCAATAGGTTACTTTCCTTACAAATATTTAGGTATCCCTTTTTTCACAAGGTCTGAAAATAATACCTTTTGGGAGAAAAATATTTCTACCATCTCGAATAAGATCCTATCTTTGAAACATAAATGGTTGACCCTTTCAGGAAAGATAATGATGATTAAATCAGTCTTGAATGTGATACCCATATACCTAATGCCAGTTCTTAATATGCCAAGAAAATTGGTTCAGGAGTTGCATTCTGTCCTTAAGGATTTTTTGTGGGCTAATAATATTACCCAAAAGAAAAAAAAATGCCCCTTCTCGCTTGGGACAAGGTTTTCCTTCCTAAAGTGCATATAATGGGGGTTTGAATTCGAGATTTGTCTCTCCAATATAAAGCTTTGGGTGCCAAGTTATATTGAAAGTTATATCAAAACCCAATGTCCAAATGGGATAGACTAATGTACTCTAAATACTTGGATTTACTAGCAAGGGAGAGATTATTTACTATCACCTCTTTACCTAAGGGCTCTAAAATTTGTAATTTCATTTCATCTTGTAGTGATATACTTCTTCCTTCTTTATCTTGGTTGATACATGATGGAACAAAAGCTCATTTTTGGGAGGACCCGTGGAATGGGTACCCTCCTTTGATGCAAATCAGGGATTGGTCTCCTTTGGAGACACTCTTGAAGGATGAATGGGATATTCATGTTTGTAATTACCTCACTATGGACACTTCTACATACCCCTTATCTATTATATAAGAAGGACTTTTCACTCCTAGTTGATCCTTAGGATCTCAAAAGTTTCCCCATGACGGAATTAGAAAAGAGAATGATAATTTACGCTCATCATGAGGATGACCTTATATGGAGCCAATTTAATTCTAGACATTATACTGTTAAATCTGGATATGAGGCTAATATTGATCCTGCATATGTTGATGTATGGCCAACTAAATTGCTTTGGGGCTCTGCATGCCTTCCCAAGGTGGGAGCTTTTGTATGGCTTGCTATTCAAGATAGAGTTCTTACAAGGATGAGACTAGATAGGTTAGAGATTATAGTTGTTTTTCCCTATGCCTTTTGGTGGCTACTTCATGAGATCTTCTGATCATATTTTCTTACAATGTCCTTTTGTTATGGATTGTTAGTATTGTCTCTTCTCTAAACTGGGTTGGTCATCTTTGGTGGGCCCCGATCTTTTAGCATATTTTAAAAGTTGGTCATTGATACATATGACTTCATATTTTGCTTCTCTCTAGGAGATTAGCCCATCGATCATTATCTAGAATATTTGGTTGGAGAGAAACAATAGGATATTCAAAAATATATTTTCATTGCTAGCCAAGGTAATTTACAAGACTGATCATTCCATTTTTGAAGTTGTTATGACTTACATCTATAAGAATATTACTCATTTAAAGACTTTCACACATTGTGATTCATTTGTTTAGAAGACCTGGCCCTTGCTAAAATTCATTCCATCTCATGGTTGTGTCTCGCAAAAAAGTAAGTCTGGGTCTAGAAGCCAATCTCATTGGTCTCCTCCTCATGAGGGCTTTTTTAAGCTTAAATTTGATGGGGGTGTCTAGGGGAAACCCGGGCTTATCCAGCATTGGAGCTGTTATCAGGGATAGCTTAGGTAGAGTTGTAAAAGTGAAATGTAAGAGGATTCCAATAGAGTCTAACAATGTCACCAAAATGGAGGCTTTGAATTTGGGGATTATTGTTGCCTTAGTATTGAATATTAATAAGCTTGTCATTGAGGGGATTCCAAGGTAATTTTTTATGCAATCACAAATAAAAACAAAATTTTGGAATTTTAAATATTATCTTGATAAGGTTGTGGTTCATCTCGAAGCTTTATTTGAATACGTGATCAAACATTGCTTTAGAGAAATTAATATGATAACAAATTTTTTAGCTAATAAAGCTATTGATGATTGCTTTCCCCTTCAAGATGTGTTTCGGGAATCCCTCTCTTTCCTACTCTAATACTTTCCTTAAATGCTCAATCCATGTTGGCCCAAAAGATTAAATAAGCCCAAATGATTGAATACCCCCAAAATCCATTCCAACGGTTTCAAAACATCAACTTCATAACCTGACCAATTTCAAGTACGGTCAACCTCAATCTCCTCTATAGCATTCAAACATTCGGGCTGATGGGGTGCAAAATAGAGCATCTCCTATTCTGCTTAAAAGGCTGGGTGTCACATCCCCGTCAATGCGATCGCAGTGGATATTTCCAAAAATATAAAAGACTAAAAGCATAAGGAATCAATACCATCAATCACAAATGATCAATTCCCGGAGAACCAACGCGCCATCAGTATTCCACCTACTCTGGCCCTTGGCTAGGTATGAAAGCCAAATCATTTAGAAAGATGCATTTTTTTTAATAGCTCATCTAAATGTCCTCTGTAAAATCATTAATTTGAGAGGGATGTGAGGGACAAAACAAGGTATGGGAACCATGTGCACCCACCTCTGTAAATGAAGAAATGCATGGAGTAATTGGGAAGCCAGGATGGATGAATTTACATGATAAGAAGTCTACGGGGGTGACCAATAAATAATGCGGCATGGTGTTCACGTCTCAAGACATCCGAAGTGACAGTTCATGCAATAAATAGAAATGGTGTGTCGTAGCTTCAATGTGGGGGGACAACCCCTTAGCAATGGAAAAATATCAAGCTATGTTTTAGAGAAGGAAGTTGTGATTGGGAGGGGCAATGAGAATGCAGCCATATTTGGTGAAATCTGATTTCACCCAAGCCAATTTCATTCTCTTGAAAGATTATAGGAATTGATCACCAAATCCAGAATGGGCGCAGCTTGTCCTCATGCCTGCCAAGGACATTTTCTTGAGAGTTTCCAAATCCTTTTGACAAACATTGTTTTGTACAGGAAGGCAAAGTAAGATAGAGATAAACCAACTTGGGAAAAAGGGTTGCAGAAGACAAAGTTTAGGGTTTGAACGTCAAGCTGGCTATAGCTATGTTTATATCTTATAATAAATAATAAATATGATTGTAAGATACTTTTGGTGTAATCTGATTCATTTCTTTTGAGTTTTGGGATAAGATTTTTATTACTCTATGATGCAGATATAGAACTTTTAGGTATCATTTAAACTATCAATTGAATTAAGGAATTCATTCTAAAATTGTTGTTTCATTAAAATAATAATAATGAAGAATCTACTATGAGTTCATTGGTTGAAGATATTAAGAATATGCTATTATTAGGCATATTTATAATTAGATGTTAATCTAATAGAGATAGCATCTTGAACTATCTAAAGTTGACTTATGTATTGACATTGCTCAGAGAAATTTTAGAACTATTGGGAATAGGAGCATTGTTACCTTTTTATTAAGAAACTTATCCTTATAATGATATCCAATATTATGTTGAGACATCATAGTATCTCATGGTTTTAATAATTTATTTAATGGCAAGGTGATATCTTCGAGACTTATCAAATATGTCATAGATGTATATGTCATGATATCATTAAGGGAATAATAGGGTTCTAGGTGAACATGATAAAGTAAAATGAAAATATATATTTTTCATTAAGTTATGATGGTTTATTATTTTTGATATATATGATACAACTTAATTTATAATATAAAATCTTTAACTTCTACAATATTTTGAATTATGTATGTTCTATTGTGGTAAGACATTAATGTGGAGTTGAACATAGATAAGAATTTTATAAATATGGCTTATCACATTGGGAATTTAATTTATAATTGTTTTCCTTCCATTAAGCAAAATCTCTTTTTGAAAATCACTCACAAAACCTCACTTGGATATGATAGTGGGAGATATTGAATATGGGTGATTGTTCAATACTTCTAGTTAAATATAAGATGTTCAAAAATTATGGCAACTAAACATAAAGTAGTTTGGAGATCCTCATGGTACAAATGTGTATTGCATCTCAATGAACCAATTTAGTATAGTAACATCCTAATTATTTTTATTGTTTCAGTTATGCCCTGCATACTCGTCCCTACATTTTGTAGGCAAAATGTTGGGTCCCCCTTTTCGCTTTTTCTTTTTCCTTGGTTTATTTGTTTCTTCTGTTTTCCCTCCGGGTTTTCCTTTCGCGAGGGTTGTTTTTATTTTTTTCTCTTGTCTTCTTTTGTCTCCAGTACCTGGTGTCGGAGTCTGTTTGTTCTTTTGAGCCGTCTGGATCCCGGACTTTGGGACTCTCTGTCATCACGTCTTCTTTCACGAGAAGATGTGGCTGCATAGAATCCCTGAGCCCGGAGTCCAGAGGTTTGCTTGTCCCGGAGTTTGCGGAGAGAAAGAAACATATTTTTACCCTAAGGGTATAAATAGAAGTTACCTGTCATTTTCACATTTACCATGATCAAACACTCAGAGCAATTAGAGTGATTCAAAGGTGATTAAGGTGATTTAAACAACATTTTGCTCCCTGTTCTTAGTGGTTGATTAACAGTGATTTGTAGTGCTTGGTCTTTTCTGTCGCCTCCCATCGGTAAGTTGGCTCTACCCAAGGGTTGTCCGCCCTCTCTGCGGTTATAGTCTAGCATAATACCTCTGTATATTGTATGTATTTTGTACATTATGTAAATTTCTATATATGTATGTATATATGTCAATTTTGGGCCAGCCTGCGAGTCGTGCTTCGGCCCTTGTGTGCGCTTTGGCTCTTTCTGTATATTCCCTGTATATCCTATGCTCTGCCTAGTGGCGAGCTCGTCACACTCCATGCGTCAGAAGCCCCAAATGTGGAGCTTGTCCGAGAAAGATATCTGCCTAGTTCAAACTCGGCACCTCACTGGTTTGAGTAATGGTGGTTTTCTCTCTTCTTCGTCAAGTCAATCTTAATGGCGGATTATGTTTCCCATGTGAGCATTCAAGTCCGGCCCAAGTGGCAATCATTTCCTCATGTGTTCAGACAGGTATCGACATTCATGCCATCACTCCCATTACTGGATGGCCACGTGACACCCCCATGTCAGCCTAATACGGCTCATTTTTGGTCATGTCAGTAATGGTTAGTTTTTCGGACCCTGGGTCCTAGGTCTTCATTTGGTCCTTATTTCATTTTTATCACATGTGTTGGAGTCCCCAGAGGCCTAGGTGGAGCTCAAATTCCTAAGTCACTCTCATTATATGTGATGCGATGGTAAAAATCTCTAGAATCTGGAATAATGCTTTGTTTTGTATAAATACTAACAGTCATCCTATTTTTCAAGTTGCCAGAATTAAACTCACCAGTCATGTCAGAGGCATCTGCATCATCCCCACCCGGGAGTCTAGAAATTCCTACTACCGCTGCCACCCGGGCAGCCGTTAGGACGAAGGTCGAGAAGGCCCTGGAAAAGCTCCCATTGAAAATGAAGTATCTGAAGGGAGATGCCATAGTGGGATCAAATATTGATTCCAAACTTTAGTTGATCCCTGACACCAGTGTCAGAATGTGAGCCAAAATGCAGGCCCTGGTAAAGATTATGTTCATTCAACGGACAGCTGGAGATCCATTGGCCTTCAATATGGCCAACTCCGGGATCCTCAAAGGTACTTGCTTCCCCTGCTTCATGCAAGCTCCGGATCTCATTCTCACTTTGGCGGGACACTATAATACAGTCATCTGGGTTGTCATGCTCGCCGCCTCAGTCCCAACCAGATACCCAACGCCTATGGTGTCTCTAGACGCCGTGACTTTTCAAGAGGGACTGGGGATTCCCCAATTTGATGATGTGACTCTTATCACCCGGTCTCTAGCCTTAGAAGAATTTCATAAACTAGAACACATGGCCTGACAATATCTTAATAACAACTGGCTCAAAGTGCCAAGAAAGGATTTCAAAAAGATGAAGCTGGAGATCCCTGCTATGGAATTTAAAGAAAGCATACAGATGGGGATCATCGCACTATGCAGGGTCTTTGGACAGCCCCATGCTTGGGAATTCTCAGCATGGATGTACTATTTCTTGTTGGGCATCACCTCTGGCGGGCAGAACTTTGATTGGGCCACTATCATTGCAAATCATGTTGACTCCCAACTTCTCCAGGTCACCATGTCCTTCAAATTTTCCATGAAATATTATATTTTGTGGGCACTAGCACAAAAACACCCCACGACCCAGGGATTACTTACAGTAGGTGTGCTCGGAACTAGCGTAAGCCAGAATGCTCCATGGGATTATTTCCCGCAGATCCAATGGGAGACTAGTTTCCTCAGCTTCTGTCGAGTGAATGATGCATTCATTTACTACAACCTCCTCACACCTACTCGAGATGCCGGATATCAGCTCTCCAAAGAAGTGATGGACTAATTCATCTAACTTATGGCCATTATTACATTCAATATCAACAACATACATACATTCAGGTGACCAGCTTCTCTGGGAAACCCTATTTATTACCCAAACATTGTCGAAATAAATTAATTCTTGTAGAATACTATAGGTAGATCCTAGAACTACATGCCCTCTTCATAGTGAAGAAGGTGAAAAATGTCGCGTTCCCAATCACTTGTGGGAACTACTCTTGCAGCCTGACCGCAGCAAAGGAGGCAGGCAGTGAACTCAAAAGTCTAGGGCTGGAAGAGTTTTATCTAGAGCGAAAGAATTTTGATCCGCTAGGAAAAATAGAAATGGCACTTCCCTGGGTATCAGACCCCCACGAGTTTCACATGGAAGATTTTTGGGAAGACTGCCAGGATGACTTCAAAGTCTAGAACCAGAATTTTGTCTGGATGACAATGGGAATGATGAAGAGGCTCAAGCTTCAAAAGTTCCCAGATGAATTTTTGGATATCGAGCCTACACTGGACCCGCAATATAAAAAAATGAAGTGGATAAAATGGCCCTGCCTCCGGTGGATTGGGATGCGTCGGAGGGTCCAACGATAGAGGACATTACCCACAATGTGATTGAGCGCAGTCATGCGCATTTCAAAAAGGTATGCCCAAAAAGTACACGCAAAGTTGGCCCATTTGTACAGGATTCAACTTATAGAGCCCAAAATTCCTCACACAGTGAGGACAGAGGAAAGAGGAAATTGGGAACCCCGTCTCAAGTCCCATCCACAGTTCCCATAGTGGAACAAATATATCAGACTCTGGCGGCATCCCGGCAAATGAAAGAAAAAATAATCACCTGGTTGGCAACCCCAGCTATTATGGTCAGACTGGCCCGCCTTTCCACCTCTCCCTCACTTGTAGAACTAATGGTCCGAGTGGCAGGGACCGGAGCATAGGAAGAGTGGGCAGCCATGTTGGATGCAGGGCCCCCATTGGTAACAAGGAGGAAGAAGAAAAGAACAGCTGATCCTCAGCCAAAGGTGGAGCTGAAACTTGGGATGCCCGACATTCGTAAAATATAGATTGTCTCCTAAGACTCTCTGGAGTCGGACAATCAGCCCGAAGATCCCCTGGAGACCTCCCCTCCGCACGATGACTTAGCAAATGAACTTGTAAATTTTTAAGGAGATATCGGGAAAGTGGTAGAGGAGATTGACGCCCAGGATGAAGTAATAACCCCCACAGAAGGGGAGACCCTAGAGAAAGAAGCTGCCACAGAGTAGGAAGCCCGAGTTGAGAAAGAAAAAGAGCTAGAATAGGTAGATGTCTCCGATGTCCCGGTGATATAGGTTTCGGGGACCAACATCGCTGAGGAAAGACAACTGCAGGATGAGCAACCAACATCTGCTGAGGTAACCAGACCTACGGGTACAACTGTAACCTCAACCGCCATGCTCTAGACGCCGCCTCCCACCCCAAAAAAGGTAACATTCAGAGAGGTAATCACAGCGGCCCAAACGCTTAACCTTGGCCCTATACCTCTACCACCTCCAGAAAATAGCCCAACGGAGGAAAATATTCTGGCAAAGGAAGCCAAAGAAGGGAAACAACAACAACAAGGTGAGGGGAAGAACCATGAAGATACAGATGTCAAATCTAACGCTCCTAAGGATGTGGACACCGAGGAAAATGATACTGATGCCACTAAGGTGGATAATGCATGTGGTCCAGACGATACAAGAAAAGAGTCCAAAGAGACTCAAAACATTGGGGACGCGCAAAAGAACCCCAGAGGGGACTTATGGGATCAAACTCTGGCAGCAAGGCCACCCCTGCCACCACAATGGTTGGTGGATTCTAGAAAAAGGAAGGCCCTAGCACCGGCCAAGGCCCATCTCTCTTTGGAAGAGATGATGGTGCAAGTGCAGAATCCCCTTAAGGCAAAGAAATGTCAGACAGTCCACACCCTCCGAACTGAGTCGGGTTGAGACATAGTTGCGGTAGTCGCAACACCTCCCCCGGAGGCAGACACGGAAAAAGAAAAGGCCAAATATTATGCAATCACAGAGATATCTCTGGGGAAGAGGGGAAAGCAGGGTGAATTAGACCTGCTAAAAGAAGCAGACAAGGCGGTAGATGCCCTCTATGAGAAGGAAGCCCAGAAACTCAAAGAAGAGAAGGAAAATAATGCAAATCTTGTTGGGCTATTGACAGAGCTTATGCAACCCATCACGGCCATCCCCTAGAAGTTTCCACATCTGGAGCACCGCTCCCTCAGGGTGATATTGACGCGCTGAGAAACATGAAGAGGAAGGTGTAGGCAGCTCAAGATTGGGTGGCCGAACAGGTGGGAAATGTCCTCCGTTTCCTAGTGATAACACTCTCAGACTTGTACGTAGCCAGCAATATTCTACACCAGGCCAAAGCTACCATTACCATCTAGGAAGGAGAGACCAAACAATACAAGGCCTGGATGGATGAATTGGGAGAACTCCTAAGTCTTGGGGAAGAGATTGTTATGTAGGCTAGAATTTTGGGAGAGGAGTCCTTCGACTTTGTCCGGACCCAACACTCCAGACTTGATCTCACATTGGAGATAATCAAGCAACTGGTAGGGACCCTATGGGACAAAGTTCTGGAGGTAGATTTTTCTTTAAATTTATACAAGGCATTTATTTCAAGGGTTTTGGGAGTCGATCCCTTTAGTACTAAAACATGTACTCCAAAGGAATACATTTTAGGGAAGTTTGATGAGCTAATGGAGTCTCGATACCAATCCCCAAAGGGAATGGATGGAGCAAAAATGTCACGTATATCACACATGGTGCTCTGGGGTCACGACATGGCAAAGATTGCCACAGAATTCAAGGCAAGTACTCCGAATCTGGGTGAACAGGTGGAGGCAGCCAAATACCATCGGGCTGGCCTCAAGGACATTGATGAGGATGGAATCGCCTAGCTCCTAGAAACATTCAAAAATAGTAAGGAGCAATAAAGTTCTCCAGATTTTAGAGATTTTTCATCAACAGGTTACATTTTAAACATTCTTTATTCTTTGAGCGCAAGCTCCCAGATCCAACAATTTTGTATTCTTTTGATGACCTGTGTCCTGGTTCCCCAGAGTTGACCGGTCATTCTCAGGCAGTTAAAAGGGGTGTTAGAAGGTAGGTGACCTCAGCAAGGCATGTTAATTCGAGGGATGGTTCTGACAGGTGGTCTTCCAAAGGTGCCACTCCAGAATTAAACACCTGGTGCATCAGAGACAGTGGGCTGCTTTTACATTGATGAGGCATGTAGCCTCGAACCCCGGGGGATCAGATTTCTTCTATTCTTCCTCTGGCTCTCTTCTCAAGGCCGATTCTTCCATACCTCTTTTCCTGTCTTCTTCTACTGATCTGTCAAACCTTTGCTCTTTTCAAGGTTTTTGTAACATGGTGCAGGTAGTACCGGCCACCAGAAATTGTATTTTATTGGTTGAGTGTAAAGTTAAGTTAGGTTAACTTTAGGGCAAATATGTGTATAAATAACAAGTCCGACCTCATTCCAAGGGTTGGCAGAATTGATGATTTTGCATTCCTTAAGCAATAGAATTTTTAGCATTCCATTTCTTGTAGTTGCAGAGCTTAATGCTCCTTAGTTCTTAGAGGTTCTTAGTGGATAGATGCTCCCTTGGAGCCGTTATTGTATGCACCAGTGCTGCTAGAAAACTTGTTAATGAAGAAAGAAGAGTTCTGGCAATGAATTTGTTAGTGTTCTGATCTCTAGATTAATGTTCTTTTGTGCTTTATGAAACTGATCTCCCTTTCTCTAATGTTTTAAGCAGATTAATGGCCTTATTTTCCCTCGCTATTGGATATGTATGGACTGATGGTTTTGTGCACATTCAGTATTTAGTGTAGCATGTTAGAGCATGGTTGATGTTTTAAATGTGTTAGCATAACTATAAGTAGAATGAATACTCCTTACCCTAGCCTATCTTTTTAAGTTTATTTGGTAAACTAATGCATGCTTGCAGGAAACCCTGACTTAACGAAATCCTGAGAGAAGATGAGCCAAGAAAACTAGCTAGCCCCCCGAACAAAACAGTCACACTCCCAACTTATCTCCTGCACCGTAGAGACCCTACACTCATGTGCTTGAAGGCCCAAAGAATGTATTCCCCAGACAACCTTTACAGGCAAATTTGGTCGGTACCCTGGTACCCGATGACAACTTGCACTCTGTTGGCGGATCGGTCACAAAGTCCCATCAACAGTTTCCTTAGATGGCCTTCATTATAAAGATTACCCTTGGGTTTCTCAAGGATAAAACTCTACCATGGTTATCTAGTATCTATATATATTATCTCAGATCAGGAATAGGGTTGGTTTTCCCTCCATTAAGTTAAGTACTCATAATAGTTGAGAATCAAAAAAGGAATCCCAATGGACAAAAATAAAACTTGACTCTTATTTGATAAGCTTGGATATGATGCAGCTATTATTATAAGATGATAAGGTGCTATTATTATTATCAAATGTGTCATTATAAATTAATATATAATTATATCCTTGGAGAGAAACTCTAAATGGTTATGGAGTCCTACTTTGGGGCATAGCTAATTAATAAACTTTTCAAGCTAGAAAAGTATAAACAATAGTTATAATAAGTTTATTTTATGTCATTTTATCTTCTGACATAAGTTATATAATTTTAGTATGGTATTTGAGGTATTGAGGTAATGAATTTACATGACACAATAAGATATCTATGGACACCTTGAGAATAAGAAATATTGGATATATTAAATATGAATTTCAAATGGATGTGTTTTCTATGGGCTTGTGAGAACCAATATAAAATTGTGTCGAATAAGAAGGCTAGTACCTATTTGGAAAAGACATACCTTGCATCGTTCAAGGTGGTTTATGAATAATAAGGTGGGGAGTTTGGTTTAGGACCTCGATAACCTTGAAAGGATGTTTTATGGAATGAGTCGATGAATCGCTAACATGGTGTTATTAATTGAGGAAAAATATCAACAAGACCATGGTTAAGGGAACTTGTGTGTAGGTTCATTAAGAGACCTCGTGAGGAGAACTACGTGTAACTTTGACGCATTTGGAATCGGGAACGTTGGTGAAACTTGGGTGAAGGATAACCTTGTAGCCTCAAGTCTGTAGGGGTGGATTTAAGGGGGAATAACTCTAGGGATTGGGGATATTTTGTGTTTATTCTTTCCTCTATAATAGACTTTAGTTGAGGTTGAAATGAGTAATCATGGTTATGGAAGAGTTAAAAAAGCTAATAAATTATATTTAATACATAATGTGCTTGAATAGAGATAATTTGAGATGACTACCTTATAGTCAATATCTGCTTAATGTTACATGTTGAGTTGAGGCCATAATGTGTTGGTTCTATGTACTTGCTATGTGTTCGAGATATTAAATCCTAGACTTATAAGAATTTTTGTATGTCCTTCTAGATCATTCAATTATGATCTACTTGTTCTAAATTAGGATCCTCTCTTCCAGTTATAATGCTTTAATTAAAGTACATGCACCAACTTCTACAACTACAAAAGGAGTTAGGACCCTATGAGGGCATAGGTATAGGTTTTTATTCCTCTAACACACAGACTAGTCTACTCTATCCGAGGTCATCACCGAGTGATAAATCCTATGACCCATATAAAATAATCTTATCCTCTCGAGATTGACAATAGTCAAGGAGCATATTATGTCAGTAGAGCCTCAGCCATACCCTCTAGCTAGTAGATGGTTACTACTAGTTTCTTGCAAGTGAGGGATATTTGTGTTGATATGGGGAATTAAACTGATTCTACCAGGAGCATGTGGGTCTAGGGACCAATTTCATGTCGACTATGGATGTCCACTTTTCTTAGCTATCAGATGGACTACATGGAAGAGAAATTCAAATGAGGAATAGGTAGGTGATAATTGGACCAACCTTATAGAATTATTTTAGAATAGCTTCATGTGGAAACCATATACTTCACCTATTGGTTTGAGGATAGACCACTGGTGTAGTATGGGATACACCAAGTCCTCTTCCCAAGTATCTGCTAACTTGCAGAAGACCAAAGAAATAAATGGGACCCATGGTGTAGAGAAAAATACACCAGTATACCTTTTCTCTAGGATGCACTATGGACAAGGGATGGTTATCCATTGATTATGATAAAGTTATCATATTCTTTGTGATGCCTACAAGAGCCAGTCACTATCCTATTCATGATGCTTATATTAGACCATAACTATTGTCTTGTGACTCATTTTTGAGGTAGTCAGTATTGTTATTGCAATGTATGTCGGAGCTAGTTTCTATGTATGTGATGTATGGAAAGCTAGTCAACATCTGTACTTATGATGTGGATGAGCTAGTCCATTGTGTATGAGACGTATGCCTGAGATAATCACTATGTGTGTGATTTTTTATATGACCCTCATGTGTATGCATGAATTTGGTAAACTGGTTATTAATAATGATGGGTATGGAACTACCAACTGCTGGAAATCAATATCTTTTATGTGATTGGACCAAGATCATAGAATCCTTTAATTAATAAACAAAATTAAAGATATTATTAATCTCATCTAGAGGAGAGAGTTATCTCCCTATAAGTGTGAAATATGAAACCTCTGACTTCCCATGAGAGGATATGTAGGGAGGGTCATTAGGAATGTCTCTTGAGGCTTAGGTTTTGGTCTAGTGTGACTATATAGATATGGAAGTTAAATGTCATCATGAGAAGGAATAAAGTGCAAAATCAAGTTGTTTCCACCATAGTGAGTGGAGGAGAATAAAAATCACCGCTTATAAAGTAAATGGAAGATGTTGGTTGAATAAGTTGATGATTAATTGTTAAAAAAAAATAGTAGTAGCAACTGAGGGTGGTTGTTACACTGGGCAAGGTAGAAAATTGGGTTATGGGAAATTCTCATGTTGTGTCTAAAATCAATCTATGCACCTTGCCATTGATTACCTTATTTGGTGGCCTATCAATGAGCCTCTTCTCAATGTACTCATTTCTCTAATTATACCTAACTCTTGCAATCTCTAGGTCCTTGTATGAACAAGTCAGTAGATTGGAAGTTACTCCCAATATATCCTCATCCTTTATTGCCTCCACACTTGGAAGGTCTTCATATAAAACAATGTGATTACTACCAACATGTTCAGGACCCACTAAAATTGTTTCACGATTTTGGTCGTATTTCTCATTCTCTGCATAACTTCCACTCCATATCATCTTTCAGAGGAAAAATGCATTTGTAATGGATCTCATTCTAGAATTGATTGAGGAACATTGCGGGTTGAACCATGACGGTCACAATTATTATATTTACACTTTTGTTCATTGTGTAGATGGTTAATGAATGTACCCACTCTCATTTTATGTTTATCATCAAGTATAACACATGTATTTAAGGTTCTCTTTGGCCAATTAATCATTTTGGTATGATGGAATTTTATATCATGGTGACGTGGATCTCACAATTCACTTAACCTTTCTTATGGTTTGCAAAATTTGTTTAGTTTAATAGGGTCCGAACTCATTGAGGTTTTATGTTGATTTACAATGTTGAATGTGTTGATTTATACCTGGATTCACTTGACATGTATGTCTTGGGTATTTACCTCACTGAATCAAGGATGGAATAGGTAGGTCTGTCATCTTTGTTGTAACCAAGGAAATATAACTAATTTATCATTCTTTCTTTGGTTGGAATCAAGATGTTTGGTCTAAATATCTCATTCTTTGATTATAAAATGTACACTTCCACTAAGATATTTTTATTTTCTTATATTGGAAGTGCTATGGATCAGATTTCTCACTAGGAATGAATGTTTTTATAAAAAATGTTGATGGTTACTAATCAGTCATACCAAGGATGTATGTGTGTTTATAGATTTTATAAGATTAAGGATACCAATTGAAGAAATTATAACAATTGCATACCAAGGAAGAATCAATAGTTTATGGAAAATCAGAAGAATTAGCATTGTAAATGCCTTGTATTCCATTTTATTGACACAACTTGTAATATCTTAAACTGTGATTCTCAATAATATCTTGTATCCACAAAACAAGACATTTGTAATACATTGTAAATGGTAAATTTTTCATTATTTTTGGTGCTAGACTAGAGTTTTTCTGTACCCAGCACTTTCTTACCAATGTCCCTAGTGAGCGGGGTTGTAAAACAGGTTTATTATTAATAAAATATTTTTTCCATATCACCTTTTACCAAAAAATTAAAAACTATCTAGGATCCTTTCCCTATATCTGGAAAATGAAAGAGGAGAAAGTGATTTTTAAATTCATGTCTAGGAAGCTAAATAATAATTTATTGTGTTAGAGAAACAAATTTTATAAAATTAGACTTTACCTTAACAATTCTATCATTCTGACTTAGAATGTCTTCACACAAAGTGGGAGAAAAAATCCAATAAGTGGTTAGAGTGTGTCAAATAAGTTTGTTTAATTGCATGGGCTATGATGCTAACCTTATCTATTTTATTGTTTAAGGTCTTTCACTCAATAGGAGTGATCTTTAATGAGCTCATTCATAATCATTGAACTTCACCAACAAACAAATAATCTTTTGCTAAATAAATTATGCTTTTATTTTTTATTTCAACAAACATTAAATGAATAAAAATATTTATGTGGAACCTTATATATCAAATGGTAATCTTTTTTCCATGGTTTTTCCTTACCAAAAAAATCCACGAAGAACCTTTGTAGGATATAATATATTTGATTAATTTAATTAATTTGATTTTAAATCTAAAAATACTCCAAAACTCTCAATAGTTTAGTGCCCAATCTCGGGCTACAGAGTGGAAGTAAATCCATGACAGAGATCCTATGAACTTATGAAACTTAACCACTGGGTTTTGAATAAATTAATTCTTTACATTAACAAGCCCACTCATATTATCATAAAGTTATACTTCAACAATACATTTTATACACTGAAAATCATTGTTATCTGCACAAAGAAAATTAACTCTCTCCTTGAGAGAGACCCATGAACCAATAACACACCCACAAGAAAATTGAAGAGACAAAGTCAACCATCTTTAACGTATTGAATTCATGTGATTTAAAATATAAAAATATGGAGACAACTTTATAACACTATCTAAATTATAATTGCACAAACTGGTTAACACTGCTCATGAGATTACACTATCTCAGAATTACATTCTCCTTCAGAAAATTGAAACTAAACACTATCCTAGTTACAAGCTAAAGAGAATTTTCAGAACTAGAACCCCCATTTTCTATGGCCTTGGAATTCCTTTTATATTTAAGGAATGCAACAAGATTTAGGCTACTAACAAATTTTTTATTCTAATTCTGTTAATCTTTCTACTTGGCATGCTTTAAGGTTTTTTTGGATAGTTTGAAGATCTACATTTAACATTTGGACTAGTTTGGAACCAACCCATGCTCATGCGTCACACCCCTACCACACTATGATTAATTTGGCTGGAGGGAAGGGAAAATGAAGTATTCTAACCATCTCTCCTCTAAGAAAAGAATCATGAGAATAGTTCCCAGAGTGAACCAGGCTTATACAAATCCACCAACAACCTCCCATAGTATGGAAATAAGCACCAACTCTGGGCCCGTTAGGTTAAGATAGCCCTACAACAACCCTTAGCATTTAACAAATCCCTACAACAACCCTTGGCATTTAAGAAATCCCTACAAAAGAAAAGTACAACATCAACCAATGATCCTTATTTCTTTCTTACAATAGGGCCTTCCCTAGTCTCAACCTCATGCAACAAAAAATTTCACTCGTGACAATTCTCACTATTAGCATCACGAACACACAAAATTCCATTTAACCATAAGTGAATAGCTACAGAGAAATTATCATAATCTCACCTCTATTCGCTATAAATAAAATTCCTCTACGTTTCAAATCGACTACCACAATTTGCTAATTCAGGAAATCTATGTACTGAAGTTCACAATTGTGCAATCCTTTCAAGCTGACATTCTTAGTTATCACAACATCTTGTAAAAGTAACGATGAAAAGGCAGAATGATTCTCTTATTTGTACCATATTTCATGAGTAAATGCAACATCCTTCAGATGTCACTTGTGATATAAAACCCATCTGTTGTCACTCTAGAATCACCAAAATGTAGTAAAAAGTCTTGAATTGTATATCATGGAAATCTTGGCTTACATGGCAGCACATGTGGAAATAGATAACTGGATCGACCTATATTCAACAACATAACACTTGAAACATAGTCCAAATTGTACATGCTCCCTTTAGCATTTCGATAGACACATGTCACCACCTCACACAACTGTGAGCCAAATGAAGTAGATTGAAAAATTATAGCAAAGTTGTGACTAAATAATCATGACTTACCTTTTCTTCATTACATCCTCATGACCCATCCACCTGAACTGTAGTTTAAACCTTCAAAACTGCGAGGTCAAAGTTCTTAAACATGTGCTAACCCATCAAATGAAGCCATCAATCAATAGAATTCCATAAGTAAATAATTCCTTGTGGGCCAAAATTGGGTCCCATAAAATAAGGTGTGAGGCCACCACAAGGCATCGCCATAATATTTTATTCTTCCTTGGTGGCTTACGACTGGAAATAATTTTCCCCACTAACCATTGTGAGGATGCGAGAAACCATCATGGTCATCACTAACATCAACTTGTGGGCTCACGGGTTCAGCTGACTACCTTGAAAAACCCCCAGGAGGATGCGATAGGAAACACTTGTTTATCTTTTTAACATCTTCAACTTTTGACACATGGCTCACTCTCGCTTCCCTGCAAGCCAAAAGTGTTCACTCTCTAATCTTTTTCAGATGAATCATGTCCAACACTAGTCCAGCTGCTTCTCTCACTTGCTCCTTCCCAAAAAAACCAACAGCCATAGGCAAAGGACTCACATCCTCGTAAATCCCCAAAAGAGAACAAAACTAACTAAGCACACTAAGTTTGAATAACTAAGTATTATAAACCTGAAAACCCTTACAGTGCTCAAATAATTATACACTTTAGGTATTTTCTTTGGTACTCCTAATATCAACAAGAATTGCACACAATTTTAAAATGATGAAAGAATATAAACTAATAAAAACTATAAAACCCATGTTTCCGAGAAACCCAACGCAATATTGATATAATCCTTAGCATTTGTAGTTGCTTCACAGAATATATGTACCCAACATAAATAAAACATTTTTCTTTCCTCTGAAGCCCTCTGCCTAGGCAACATTCAACAATATTCATAAAAATTGGCTCTTTCACAAACTATCTTCTTCATAAAACATGAAAGAACAAAGAATGCAAATCCTTTAATGCCCACTATGCAAGCAACCACGCACAATATTTCATAAACTTATGAAAAACTATAAAGCCATAAATAGTTCTAGATTACAATGGAAGTAGAGAAAGAATAAGGTTACAAACCATGAGACCTAGGCCTTTTATGTGTGTATGTGTTGCAATTGGCAGCTTCTTTGAAGTGGACTATACTTATTCAATCTTCATTTGTTTCAACTATAAAAAACCCAAAACCCTAAAACCCTATTAAGCCACTGTAAATTAACTATCAAATTTCAACAATGGAAATTTTTTTGAGTATTTTCAAATTTTAAACATTTCTTTTTCTTTTATATTCGGGTATGTGATGGGGATCAAAAAGGTTCCAAATACCTTTTTGGCCCCCATCCACGCATAGGGCGCACGCCCTACAGCCCGCGCTGCCCTATGGTTTGGGAAATTTAAAACCATAGGGCACGCGCCCTATAAGGCGTGCGCCCTAATTTGTTCAATAAAGTGTTTGGGCAACCACTTTGTAGCTTATTTTTCTTCTTCAAAATAGCGTTTTGTTGTATTTCTCTTCATAACAACGCGTACGTGATTCATTGTGAGGTTTTCTCCATCAAAGTGAAGCAAAAAATGGCTCCACAACGTCAACAAGTTTGAACCGGAAGAAAAGGTAAGTGATTCTACAACCATGAATGCTATTTGTTTTGAAATTTAGGTTTAATTTTTAGTTTTTCTTCAAATTTGATTGTGAAAGTCTCTTGTGTTAAATTTTATGTTTAATTAGAGTTTTAAAAATATATTTTCTTTTAATTGCCAGGAAGGAATGATATCCCCACAGAAAATCCTCAACTTAACCCTCCATCTTCTCCTCATGAACAAATGGATGCTGAAAATAACCATGAAAATGAACCCCAACCGCCATCACCAATTGAGAAACATCCTCTTGGAACACATGAAAACTTGATAAACCAAATATAAAAGGGGAAAATAGAAATCGAATCGTTAATTAGGAGGTTAAAAGATTCTATTGGTACAAATACTAGAAGGGCAACCCTTTCAAAATCATTAGAATTAATTTTGACCCACGTAGGTTCAGTTAGTGGGTAACTAAATTTATGGCATGACAAAAGATAAGAAAAAAAATAATATTATGCAAATAAATTATCATATGAGGACATAAAAAAAAAAAAATCACAAAAGCCGGCATTTGCAAACTCTTTAGAAAGTCACGGGAAATTGAAACTCTTAAACCCACAACAAGGAGGGTCCCAATTCATTGGTACTTGAATGAAGATATAAAAACAAAATTTTGGGACAGATGGTGGATGATCTTTGATTCCTCTCCCTATAAAAATCATGAGGTTCCTATCTATTTCTTGAGGAAACTCTATTGTGAGTTTGTCCTGAAGGAAGTGCCAAATTATTTTGACTTCCTAGAGTCTCAGGGTAGAGGTAGGGGGTCATCATTTGATAGACCTATGGCACGTCATGACCCTAATGCACCTAGGTGTCCCAGTGGCAAGCCACTAGTGGATCCTGTTAGTATTCCTTCCAATGTGAAGGAAAACGTGGAGGTGGACACACTAGGCATGATTAGTGCTCTGACACAGACTCTAATTTAGTACACCACTCCTCTAGTCGAGGGTGACCATGGTCAGTCAGCGAGGGGTCATTTTTGTCATTCTTGTGGATCCTTGTGTACATTTGGTACTACCAAGAGAGAGGAAGAGGATGATGGACTGATGCCTAATGATTTTCTCAATATAACATTTGGCATTGATACACAAGTAAATATTTGCAAGTTCATTAAATTTATTTGATCATATTTTATTTTTAAATGAATGAATTTAATTAAATTAGTATCTATTGTTTATGATTAAAATTCAGGGAGCAAGTGTCAGTGGTAGTGGGAATGATCACCCAGGCCCTTTATACACTACCACATCAACTCCACAAGAATGTATCGAATAAAACATTTTTTAAAGTATACATTTGATTATTCTATAATTATATGGATGTTTGTCTCATAACTTATTGTGCATGTACATTAGTTCACTTCTGGGTCATCAACGTTGACTATAGACAGCGAAGGGCCTCGTTCACATTTTATTGAGGTATGTTTATTTTCATGTTAATTTGATTTACTTGATTATATTTAATTAATAAATGAATGAATAACTAAATTAGTAGAAAAATTATGATAAAAATCCAGAGTCAAATTTGTCATGACAATGATTACATTCCTTCACCTGCCATTGTGATGACATCATTTAGTCTACATGTATATATGTAATAATGCATTATAATTAACAAGTTAGTGGTTTGTTCTTATATTAATGGTTGTCTTATAAATTACCATACATGTGTACTAGTTTGATGCTGAAGCTACAACATCAACACCGCACACTGAAGGATGCGGTGGCACCTTCACAGAGGTATCATTTATTAATTAGTGGGGTTGTACAATATTATACGTATTCTTGATAACTACATAATACTCTTGTTGTTTCATTTTCAGTTAATGACAGTGGAGACTCCACCTTTTGTTCGTGATAGTTTGAATCGTGGGGTAGCTACAACTATAGTTAGTTCTGATGAATTGGCCGAGGTATGAAAGAGATAACTTAATTAGAATTGTTATTTTAATAGTTTATATTGAATTTTTAATGATATTAATGTATGTATTTTAAATATTATTTTGATAATTGTTGTAGGGACTCATTACTCCAGATCGTTAGCGTGCCCCTTCGATAGATGTACATAGCAACTATTTGTTATCGGTGAGAAAATACTCTATTTTATGTCATCCTATAATTAAATTTCTATGTATATTAGCTATTGATGATTATACTTGCTATTTTATCAGGTCGAGCTATAGAAGAGTCTAGACAGGAGGAATAGTGAGCGCACTCACAAGAGTAGTGCATCTTCATTGACACGACAATCGAAGACAAACCGGGATTTTTTTTCTTCCCCTTCCGGAAAATGAATAGATTAGGGATAATCATTGTACACCAATATGGCATTACTGGACATATTTTTGTATATTGTATAAGTGACATGTTCTATATCCATTTGGCTTTCATGATGCCAATTTAACTTTATTGGACATATTTGATCTATGACATTATTGGAGATATATCTTTTTCTTCATGCTCTACAAATATATCATCTGTACTGATGTAACTACTTTATTGTTATATGGATGTCTTATGCTTTGTAAATTGCTTATCTTATATTTATGTTTGCACTTGTATCTATGTATATTGTTACTGAATAATTCATACTTCATGAGAATATGCATGTTTCATTTCGTAAACCTAGACTCGTAATTTTCATTCCAACATCTTAATGAAATGATAATAGTTCATATAAGATAAAAAAATATCAATCCTACCCAATTTTAGTCCTATTGGAGCATTCTGACCACCTAGACCTATTTAGGGCACTACAAGAACATTGAGATGCACCAGTACATTGTGGTCCCAAATTTTTGAATGAGTTGTGAAGCATAAAAAGGTTATTCCTGGCATTTACACATCAAATTGAATGTGTTAGTGGAGACTGTTCGATATCAGGATGAGCGGTTTTCAAAATATGTAATGTTTCAGCATTCAACTGCGCAACATTGCACGTTTTCGCATCAGCCGAGATTGGGTGGGAAAATAAAAATGGAAGTGAATCTCCAAAAACCAAGATAGGTTATTGTAGACCTCCATGACACAGTCTTGTAGCACTTGACAGCTCATCGATACCCCTCTAGAGCTCTGAGAAACGGACTACTGAATATCGATAATTTTGTTGCCTGGTGCACCTTGAGGGACACTTGGCTCCATAGCTGTCGGCAAAGTTCAAGCCTCTTTGCCTCCGTGGAAGGGTCATTACTATCATTCACCCAGCATTCTGGAGCGGTTGGTAGAGACGGTTCGATCCCACGGTGAGTGGTTTTAAAGATATGCAATGTGTCAGCATTCAATTGCGCAACATTGCACGTTTTGACATCAACTGAGATTGGGTGGGAAAATAAAAAAGGAAGAGAATATACAAAATTTGAGATAGGTTATTGTAGGCTTCCATGACATGGTCCTGTAGCACTTGACGGCTCATCAATACCCCTCAGGAGCTCTGAGAAATGGACTACTGAATATCGGCAATTTTGTTGCCTAGTGCACCTTGAGGGACACTTGGCTCTATAGAAGTCGACAATGTTCAAGCCTCTTTTACTCCATGGTAGGGTCATTCCTAGCATTCACCCAAAATTCTGGAGCTATTGGCAGAGATGGTTTGAAGCCACGACGAGCGGTTTTCAAGATATGCAATGTGTCAGCATTCAACAATGCAACATTGCACATTTTGGCATCAACTGAGATTGGGTGGGAAAATAAAAATGGAAGAAAATCTCCAAAAACCTAGATAGATTATTGTAGGCCTCCGTAACATGGTCCTGTAGAACTTCACAACTTTTCGATACCCCTTGGGAGCTCCGAGAAACGAACTACTGAATATCAACAATTTTGTTGCCTAGTGCACCTTGAGGGACACTTGGCTCCATAGCGGTCGACAACGCTCGAGCATCTTCACTTCCATGGAAGGGTCATTCCTATAATTCACCCAAAATTTTAGATCTATTGGCGGAGATGGTTTGAAGCCACAATGAGTGATTTTCAAGATATGCAATGTGTCAGCATTGAACTGTGCAACATTGCACGTTTTGGCATCAACCGAGATTGGGTGGGAAAATAAAAATGGAAGCGAATCTCCAAAATCTAAGATAGGTTATTGTAGGCCTCCATGACATGGTCTTTTAGCACTCAATTTATTGTCGATACCCCTTGGGAGCTCTGAGAAATGGACTACTGAATATCAGTAATTTTGTTGCCTGGTGCACCTTGAGGGACACTTGACTCCATAGCGGTCGGCAATGTTTGAGCCTCTTCGCCTCCATGGTAGGGTCATTCCTAGAATTCACCTGGCATTTTGGAGCAATTGAAGGAGATGGTTCGAAGCCACGATGAGCAGTTTTCAAGATATGCAATGTTTCTGCATTCAACTGTGCAACATTGCATGTTTTGGCATCAATCGAGATTGGGTGGGAAAATGAAAATAGGAGCGAATTTCAAAAATCATAGATAGGTTATTGTAGGAATCCATGACATGGTCTTGTAAAACTTGACAGATCATCGATACCCCTTGGGAGCTCTGAGAAATAGACTACTGAATATCGACAATTTTTTTGCCTGGTGCACCTTGAGGGACACTTGCCTCCATAGCGGTTGGAAACGTTCGAGCCTCTTCACCTCCATGTTAGGTTCATTCCTAGCATTAAACCGGTATTTTGGAGCTTTTGGGAGAGATGGTTCGAAGCCATGATGAGCGGTTTTTAGGATATGCAATGTGTCAGCATTCAACTACGCAACATTGCAAGTTTTGGCTTCAACCGAGATTGGGAGAGAAAATGAAAATGAAAGTGAATCTCCCAAATTCAAGATAGGTTATTGTAGGGCTCCATGACATAGTCCTATAGCACTCAATGAATTGTTATACCCCTTGGGAGCTCTGAGAAATGGACTACTAAATATCGGAAATTTTGTTGCCTGGTGCACCTTGAGGGACACTTGGCTCCATAGCGGTCGGAAATGTTTGAGCCTCTTTGCCTCCATGATAGGGTCATTCCTAGCATTCACCCAGAATTCTAGAGCTATTGGTAGAGATGGTTTGAAGCCACAATGAGCGGTTTTCAAGATATGCAATGTGTCAGCATTCAACTGCGCAACATTGCAAGTTTTGGCATCAACCGAGATTGGGTCAAAAAATTAAAACAAAAGCGAATCTCCAAAATCTGAGATAGGTTATTGTAGGTCATTGTGACATGGTCTTGTATCACTCAAATTCTTGTCGATACCGCTTGGGAGATCCAAGAAACGGACTACTAAATATCGACAATTTTTTTGCCTGGTGCACCTTGAGGGACACTTGGCTCCATAGCGGTCGGCAATGTTCAAGCCTCTTTGCCTCCATGGTAGGGTCATTCCTAGAATTCACCCAGTTTTCCTGAGATGTTGGTGTAGATTGTTCGAAGCCATGATGAGCGGTTTTCAAGATATGCAATGTGTCAGCATTCAACTGCGCAACATTGCAAGTTTTGACATCATCCGAGATTGGGTTGGAAAATGAAAAAAAAAGGTGAATCTCCAAAAACTGAGATAGGTTATTGTAGGCCTCCATGACTATGTCCTATAGCACTTGACATCTTGTTGATACCCCTCAGGAGATCTGAGAAATAGACTACTGAATATCGGTAATTTTGTTGCCTGGTGCACCTTGAGGGACACTTGGCTTCATAGCAGTCGGCAAGATTTGAGACTCTTTTCCTCCATGGCAGGGTCATTCCTAGAATTCAACCGATATTCTAGAGCTGTTGGCAGAGATGGTTTGAAACCACGATGAGCAGTTTTCAAGATATGCAATGTGTTAGCATTCAACTGCGCAACATTGCAAGTTTTGGCATCAACCGAGATTGGGTCGGCAAATGAAAACAAAATAAAATCTCCAAAAACTAAGCTAGGTTATTGTAGGCCTCTGTGACACGGTCCTATATCACTTAATAGATCATTGATACCACCTTAGGAGATCTAAGAAATAGACTACTAAATATCAACACTTTTTTTGCCTGGTGCTCCTTAAGGGACACTTGGCCCTATAGAGGTCGGCAACGTTCGAGCCTCTTCGCCTCCCTGATAGGGTCATTCCTAGCATTCAATCAGCATTCTGGAGCTATTGGTGGAGACAGTTGGAAGCCACGACAAGCGGTTTTCAATATTGTTAAATGATTTAAATGTGCGGTTTGATAGTTTAAATAATGTTTTTGTAAATACATATATACAAAGAATATGCTAGCATGAAACATGAAAATAAACTTAACATATATTTCTAGAATTTGTAGGGTAAACATATTTTTTTAATTAATGATGGAAAATATGTTTACAACTCATCTCATTAGGAGCACCAGGAGGAAAGATCTGAGAAGAGAAAACCTCTGGTATTGCCCCAAAAAATAGAAGAGAAAATTTGTTATTAAATCTTACAAACTTCTCGTTATACATATGGGGTAATGCATGAGCAATTTACAGTCCACCCAATGTGGATTCAAGGGAATTAATTCCTTTACAAATATACATTTTATATGCACATGCAATTAACTAGATTCGATATTACAAAATTTTGGATTCACTTTTAGTCCAATAAACTAGCTAGATCTTCCCTACCCTTTATTGTCTCAAATATTGCCTCGTGGTCTGACTCGCGAACCTTCTAAAGAGTTTTATTGTGCAGTTTTCCTCCATATTTGGTCAAATGGACATTTGATGCAACGACAAGGTTGGAATAATGAAGAATCTTCCTGTGTGTCTCCCAATCCTTGAACAACCACAACCTAGGGTTCTTCATACAATACCATCTAAGCCATGTACCAGTTACAACCATTTGTCATGTAGGGTATTCTAATCCTTCATCATCTGTAACCAAGTGATCCAATTTCTTTTTGGCCTCAACACAAAAACACAAATAATAATCCGTCCCTTCATCATTGTCTTCAGGTGCAATAACAGCAAAAACATGGTCTACAATGATAGAAGCATAACAAGGAGATTAATTCAATGAATACTTACGATAAAGTACTAAACTTGAGAGTATTTACATGAGTTGACAATTTACCTGGTTACACTAGATCAGACAAATGGTCAAAATCAATGGATGATTCCATTTGTGTCAGTTGCAATGTTGCTGGGGGACGATAGGAGTCAAGCGGGCTCAAAATTCATGTAGACCATTCGTCGACCCATTCCTTTGAATCACACCCATCCCAATCTTCATCTGCACATGATGAACAAAAGCATGTCATATGGCATGTGTGGATGATACATGAACTTGCATTAGAGCTTCTAAAAGAGTGTAGGTCACTTGATCATGTTAATGTACAACAATCCTTGTATGGTGCAATGTTAGTTTCATCCATCAACCAAAAAAATCTATGAACCGTAGACTCACCCTCATTACCTGGACCCATTGTAGCATTACACCACTGGATGATACATCTCAGATCTGACAATGTTTCTTGTTCTTTTTAATTTAATTCTTCACATGTGAAAGCCCTTTTTATACATGCACCTGCACCATCGTGCTCTCCCTTTCCATGTCCGGCCTCTGTAAAATTCCACATATATTGAATACCAATGTTTGTATGCATCCTACTCAACCAATAAAACATTTGAGAATTCTTGAATTGTGATGCATGATTGTCTAACCATATGATGTGTCGATGATATGATATGCTCCTATTACTCAAATTACCATAAAATAGATGAAAGCAACTGTGTACAAACTCTGTGGAATGTGAACGATCATCGCTGATGTAAAAATGATACTCCATCAATATCTTCCTATTCTCCTCTGTACTTTCACGTGAATGCATAGATGCTATATGAACAAATATAGCAACTTGTTGAGAGCTATAATACTTTTCTTGCACCTCATTTTGTGGTTGTAGAGTGTAGTTCTCTGCGAAGTCAATAGCTGAAACAATGGTATCAAGTGGGAATGTGTCCTTACACAACTTGAATTGCATATCTAACCATCGAGCTCTATGTGTATGTCTTGCATACTCATACACAATCTTGTCACGAACAAAACTAATGAACTGATACACTGGAATCTTTTCAATTACTAAATCACATCTTTTAGCCTCATTTCCATCTTTTAGAGCATATGTGACTGTCTTATATTTTCCAAAATCCATTTTTTCATTCCCAATTGCATGTGTACCCTCCATATGTTGACAAATTGGAAAATGTTGCAAACCACGACAATCTATGCATGTACCATTCAAGCATGCGATCTTGTAAAATTGTTGACCATCCAATCTTTCACATAAAATTGTAGTAATTAATTCCCTTGAAGATGTAGGTGGGTCCTTTATGTTACAATCCTGTAAAACATTGTTAGAATGCAAATCTACATGTATATATGCTTATAAATATCAAAATGGTTAGAAAATTCAATATGTACCCTACAACAACAAGTTGTGTGTGTGTGATTTATCTTCACATAAAAAGGTTTAGCCATTTCAAAATATCTTTGACTAATTTTAAATTGAGGATACGTATGTATAAATTTTCCAAAGAATTGTGTCTGAGTTGAATCCAAAAAAAAATTCAGATGTGGAATGCGGATTCGACTACCAATCCTCCTTCTTACAACATCTCGTTGATTGGGAGATACTCGTGTGTTATTCTTCCAAAAGTATTCAAATTTTAAAGCTTCAAAAATTGATTTATCCTTCCACAGTAGTCTACTAGAAAATGCCCATAACTCATTGTTATTTGGATCTTCCACTCTTTGACACCTTCCCACAGCTCTCATTAGAGACTTTCTACTTATTTTCAAGGCTTTTCTTGTCTTTCTAATGAGTCAAGTTTTCTTCATTTGAGTGCTTACTATTGTTGATGTAAGTACACGTCGTGTGGCATTACTATCTTTTGTGCGTGATGTAGAACCCACACTCTCATATGCAGTCATTAGATTCTTTACAAAAGATTTTTCACTTGACTCATCCATCGTTCTTAGCCCAAGAATCTTCATGATGGGCCTAAATTTTAGATTTCTCATCATTTGAACAAATAGTTGACATCTTCCTGTCATATTTAAATTCTCAAAAAAAATCTCCAAATACGGTTAGCATTTCTTTGACAAGTACGCTTGGGAATCTTGTTAGGCATTTATTGCAAAATGTTAGTATCAATATCAATCAAATATTTTGGCTTTCTATAAATTATTCTAGGAGGTTTTTTCAACTGTTTAGTGGCCTCAACATTATGAACATCAACAACATTATGTATCAATTGTGTACCTTCAACCGAAGTTGACGTGCCTTAAAATTGATATGTGAAACATGGATCCTCACCAACTTGAGATGTTAATGGTGTGCCTTCAACATGAAATGATGTTGCGCCTATACCTTCAGATATAGATAATGGTGTGCCTTCAACATGACATGATGTCGTGCCTACACCTTCAGATGTAGATAATGGTGTGCCTTGAACATGATACAATGGTGTGCCTTCAAGATGATACAAGGGTGTGTCTCCAA
>MU225527.1:77998-91204 GCA_018584345.1 Thuja plicata
CCTTTGCAGAATATAATATACAATTGCAAACAAATATGTAACCAAGTTTAAAGAAGATGAGGAACATCTCTGGTTAAAAATATCTTAGAGATGATTTCATATGCCTTCTGAGTAAGGTGGGCGGAATCAAAGAAGAGATATTTGGAAGCATCAGGGCATGTAAAGGGATTCAATTCATTGCATATAAATAAAGCTTCTATTACTCCCGTCCCACAGCAACCCCTTGCAATCACCTCAAAACCTGCCATGTAATATAGCATTGCAAGATTAGACAAATTAATATAGTAAAACATCTAGGCACGATGACATTTGTATTGTGATTAATCATGAGAATGCAAAATACCATATTTGCTAGGGTTTGCAATGAACTCGGAAATCAGCTTGTTATAATCCAGAGAAACAATTCGAAGCAAAGGAAAAGCAGATTTGAGTCCATCAATCATGGCATTTAATCCTGAATTGAACCCATCTGCAGCCTGGTTTAGCTCTTCATCACATGCTCCTCCATTCAAAAAGCTTCGAAGTGTTCTCTCTATTGGTAGACATCCCAATGGTGGAACATTAATCAAAGCAAATCTAGTGGCACCCAGGTTGTATAATGCCTGCACAATTCAGGCCCATAAATCAGAATTACAATTCAGACCCATAATAAGAATTCCCTGCAAATATGATTGGAAACATTAAATTTAAAGAATACAAGTTATAAGCATGCCTTGATATAATCTGTGTATGCATTCGAGATATAATCTGTATATTCTTGAACTGTGAATTGCAGTCGACGAGTTGGGAGTAGGAAATAGTTAGCACCGAAGTCATTGGAGCCTACTGCCATGAAAAATATTGCCTTGTTAATTATGGTGGTGGCCTCTTCCTCTCCCACCAATCCTGCTATTCTCTTTCTATATTCTTTAAAATACTCAATTTGTTTCGAAAATGGTATCACATTCTGCATTCATGTATACAAATCCATCTTATAAGATTAGAGTTGGAATACGCTGACAAGATGCATACATTAGTTACACATCCATTTTCCTACAAAAGTATAAAGGTCCTATGAAACATTATAATTTTATGTCACATTATAATATTAGATGCGTACAAATATTTGGCTAGTGGTATTGTCTAAGCCTGAACCAGCAGACGCAAAACAGACACCAGTTAGCAAGTCTTGGGCCTTGAGCTGAGGGTCAAAATATGGGGGCAACAATTCCTTGATTCCAAGTCCTTCGGCTGTAATGAAATAATAGAATTATAAATATCATGAAATTAATTTAAAAATGGGTAGAGGAAAAAAATCAAACCAAAATTTGACTATAAAAACAACAATCTTCCAACTAATAATACCAATTTTAATTCACAAACAACACTAAGTGTAACATGATAAGTTGGAGTTATAAATTCTTGCAAGATCAAATTATTGCGCTTCTAAAAAGGGAATATACAACTCACGTGTATGAGCTAGGATTGATCAAACGTAGAATAGTTACACTTTATTTATTGGTTGGTTTTCAGGAAATCATGCAGTTGTGAAATATATGCATACTTCAGTTACCAAAGTAGTCAGACATGAGCTTTCCAACTAATAGTACCAATTTAATTCACTAACAACAATAATTGTGACATAATAAGATGAAGTTCTAAATTCTCGAAAAAATAAAAGGCAACATACAATTCACATGTATGAGCTAGGATTGACCAACCGTAGAATAGCTAGAATTTATTTATTGGCAGGTTTTAAGGAAATCATGCAGTTATGAAATATATGCATATCTCATTTACCAAAGTAGTCAGGCATGAGCTTTCCATTGGAGAACCTTCCTGTGGGAATTTGATCTTTGAAATCTCTTCCATATGGAGGAAAATCACTAGTAATTATTGTAGCAATATAATCATTATTCCCTGTGTCTCCAAAAGAATCTCCAAACATAAAAAATAGCAGGCACTTTCTGTCCTCTGACAAACAAATTGTAATTACATTTCTGAGCTATTATGATGATCAAACTGAAAAATACAGAGAGCAAAATCAGAGATTCTGCCCTTGTCTTCATTACTACTCTATAAGCACTAGGCAATCCTTGAGTTGCAGTACAAAATTAACTCAAAAGTTTTGAAGGTAAACGAACAACATTGAAGGCATGATAGATTAGCAAAATTCTTTTCTAATATAAAGCATTTTCAAATCTATATAGAGGTCGTATGGGTTGCTCTCATCAACGTAATATAATGATTTTCTGGGTAATATAATTGACAAATACAATATTCAGACTTACTTTATCTATATTCTTTTAAAAATAGATATGCTAATTTATCTAATATCTATATAGCGGTCATTCTAAAGTTAATTGTGTGCGCCTATTTAATTAAATTCTTTTCTAAATCTAATTAGATGGTACACACAACGAGAAATTTAGCCAAACATAGGTGTTAGTAAAGAAGTAAAAACATAGGACGTTTTTGTGAGCGAATTAAACATGCCATGAAAGCAAAGTGAAGAGAAAGTAAATGTCTTCCCTGGTATTGGACTTTTTCTTGAAGGCTTATCACCAAACTAAAAGAAGGAATCACTTTAAAATAATGATTGTGACTGATAATAAATTTAAAATAATTTTTTAAATTATTATTTTGATATTATAATAAAACAGAAGATTTATAACGTTCATGATGTTGTAATGGTAGATCAAGCTAATTTTGCTTGGCAAATTTTGCAGTTTTGCAAGTGAATAAGAAATTCAATTTACTATTATACTTGTGTACTGTAAATTATACATTTTTAACAATGAACAAGAAATTCAGCTATTTGTACACACATGATTTGTATGTTATGCATTTTTGTCAATAAACAAGAAATTCAACTATCTATTATGCACATAGATTTTAAATTTTACATTTTTGTCAATGAACAAGGAATCCATCCACTTATTACACACATGAACTGTAAGTTATGCATTTCTGTTAATGAACATCAAATTCAACTAGTTTTTTACTAGAACACAATTTATTATTTTGAATCAATGAACAAGAAATTCAACAAACTATTATACACGTGACTTCTAAATTATGCATGTTTATCAATAAACAAAGATTCTTACAAATATGAACTGCAGCCAACATAGAATTCGACTAATTGTTGCATGCATATACTAAGAATTCAACTAATTCATACAAAGATAAACTGTAAGGAACATAAAATTCAACTAATTTTCACATGTGTACTATAAATTATACATTTTTACCTAAAGATCATTGTGTTCCAATCAATAATCATGTGATCTATCTATTTCTTTGTGTTTTTTAGTCAAAATATTAGCGTGTTCCCCATGTGATCGGTCTATTTCTTTGTGTTTTTTTGCCCAAAGATCAATGTGTTCCAATCAATAACCATGCAATCCTTCTATTTCTTTGTGTTTTTTCCCCGAAGATCAATGTATTCCAATCAATAACCATGTGATCCCTCTATTTTTTGTGTTTTGGTATTTTTCTTAAATTTGTTTTTGGCAAAAGCTATTTCATCAAAATTATAATTCCATGAATGAAATGAAGTGAAGGTGCGCATCATTCTCATTACATGACGATTGACCAGTGGGCGTTTTGAATTATGCAAGCGCCCTGCAAAAACACAAAACACTTTTGATAAGTTTGGGAGAGGCTGAAAGCAAAAACATTGGGCATCACTCATTCAGATAAGGTTTTACGAGATAAATTATTGCACACCACACAGAATTAGTGAAGGACATGGCGATAAGAGACTTTGGATATGCTAAAAAAAACTTAATAGTTTTTAGCACGTCTCTGATTTCAACGTAATTCAAGTGAAAATGAGGATGGAAAATTATATTTTCTTTACACTCAAAGAAGTTGTGATAGGCTTCTGACCTAGTTCATAAGTATGAACAATTAACGGGTGAGGTTATAAAGTGGGTTTGTCAAGTCAAAGTGGGTTATATAGTGGGTTTATGAAGTGATGATAAGAGACTTTGGATATGCTAAAAATAAACTTAATACTTTTCAGCAGGTCTCTAATTTCAACGTAATTCAAGTGAAAATGAGGATAGAAAATTGTATTTGCTTTACACTCAAAGAAGTTGTGATAGGCTTCTAACCTAGTTCATAAGTATGAACAATTAATGGGTGAGGTTATAAAGTGGGTTTGTCAAGTCAAAGTGGGTTATATAGTGGGTTTATGAAGTTATGATAAGAGACTTTGGATATGCTAAAAAAAACTTAATAGTTTTCAGCACATCTCTGCTTTCAACGTAATTCAAGTGAAAATGAGGATGGAAAATTGTATTTTCTTTACCCTCAAATAAGTTGTGATAGGCTTCTAACCTAGTTCATAAGTATGAACAATTAATGGGTGAGTTTATAAAGCGGGTTTGTCAAGTCAAAGTGGGTTATATAGTGGGTTTATGACGTGATGACACAAATTTGATTATGGTGGTTAATAAGTATGCTTTGACCATTAGATGAAATTGCAAGGAGGAGAGGACAAAAAAAAAGAAAAAAAAGTAAGATTTGATATTAGCAAACTATTAGTTAGTCTCCATCAATTCATTTAAGGAATAAACTATAAAGAGAATTAATAGTTGCACATTACTCTAAAATTCTGACAAGTAAAATAAGAAATAGAAGTAGAATTAAAAATAGTTATCATTAGAGGCGCTTGATTTGGGATGAAAAGGGACTATGAGAAAAAACTAGGTTTGAATTAAAATGAATTGCCAATATAATTAAAATGAGAGCTAGTCAAGCGTTTAATGTGGTGAACATACATATAGAACAATATATCAAAAATCTTACAAACAATATTTTTCGAAGTACAAAACATGGGCATGAATAAAAAATAGTTCATTCACAATGTGGTGGTCTCAATACCCTCAAATAGCATAGCAGGAAAGCAACCAAACTAACTAACTAAACTTGAGATGAAATATAGGTACCATTACATAGTTTATTGAAACTATAGTTATGCCCCTAATGCTGACTATATTTGTGAACAAGAATACCAATTAGCAATGTGAACAAGAATACCAAATTTTTATTAACAAGTTTTTTTTTTTTGTATGAAAGAAATTGTACTCCTTGTATATGGAAAAGGTAGACTTTGTAAGATAGTAGGTAGATGCATTGAACATTGTAGTGATGAGAAAAATTTGATTATGGTGCTTACTAAAGGTGTACGCTTGGACCATTAGATGGAATTCTAAGGACTTAAAACACTTAGGTAACATCTGACATCAACAACAACAACTAAGTATCCATTAATCCATTCAATGAATAAATTGTAAAGAGAAGTAAAGTTTGCACATTAGTCTTAAATTTTGAATCTCATCTCACGTTGCTTCTCATCTTTTTGCTTATTGAAAACCTTGGAATGTTTTAACTTCTCTTGTTAATGGATCTTCTCGTGGCCTTGCAATCTTGTGGGATGCCACTAAGGTTTCTGTGCAATTGATTTCTTCTGCTACCAATTAGATGTTATTTCTAGTTAATAGTTATTGTTCTAAAATAAAGTTTTGGTTGTTCAATGTAAAAAGACAAACTGCAGATGAAGGAGCCGACAAATGTTACTTCCGAATGCATAACACAAGCAAAGTGTTAAGATACAGTAACAACATCTATTTAACAACGAGATTTCAAAGCTAAGCTACAGTTTGAGCAAAAGTAATAACAGCGAAGCATAGAAAATTGACATCATTACAGGGAATTAAGGAGAAATGTTAAAGCTAAATAGTGCAACTCAATTTTTTTGAACTATGAAATGTAACTACAAGTTCAATAGTAAGAGCGACATTAATAACTAGAAGAAAGAGAAGATAGAGAAATAACTTATCTGGAGTCAAAGGTTGAGATGTAAAAGTATAGCACCAGTGCTATAATGGTGTGGAGCCTGAGCTCTGTGTCAAACCCATATCAAAACCTGAGCTTCAAGATTGACAAAGCTGCATTCCAGTGTTAATGCAGCTCGAGCCCCAAATTAGTGGAAATGACTCCAGTCAAAGAGCCTGAGCTCTGTGTAATAACAACTTTCAATTCGAGAGCCCAGATTCAAGCATGAACTCCATGTCAAGAGCCTAAGCTTCATGCTCACAGATAAAGGTCAAATGACAGACTTGGAGCTATATTCCAGCCCAGAATCGACAAAGAAGAACTTCAAGACAACAACCCAACTCCTAGTTTATGGTGATGAACTCCAGCCCAAAATCCTGATGACAGTAAAGCAGTGGAAAAACCAGATTCATCACCATAATATCAGCATTAGCAAAGCCATAAGCTAGGGTTTCAAACCCTCATTTTACCCAATTGCAAATGCAAATGCGATGACCAAGAAAATGTCAAGTTGCGATAAACTTTGAAGTCCGAGTACATGGAGGAGTAAATGCATTAAAGACTGTAGTGCACGACAGTAAGAGCCTCGGGTTTCCAAGTGCCACGACAACCACCTAGCCTATGCCACGATGGAGATGTGTATTACTCTTTGAAAAGAGTTATAAACTGCATAGTGTCGGTATTAGTTTGGGCATGGATTTGGGTTATATGTTTTGGGGTTAGGGTTTGTTGTTTTATAGGTTTTTATATATGTTGGTTATGTGTTTAAAAAGAAAGATGTATTTTTACACCAACATTAGGGGCATGAATTAAGGTATGTATTATGCATAGCATTTAGGGTTTTGGAGGAGCATTTTGGAGGGAAAATGATTTTCGAAATTGGCCTTGAGAGGTTCATTGAGGGTATATATCTGAACTTCATAGTCAGTTTTGGGGGTTCAGAATTTAGGGAGAAGGTGGTTTAGAGAGCATATAAGTTCCTTTGTGCTTTCTACATACATTTTGTAACAAGAGGTTCAGTTTTTTATGCATTAGTGTGTTCAAGTGAATGTATCTTGGTCCTTGGCATGTTTTTTGCATCTTGGCATGTAACCATAGCCAATTTTTGAAGAAAATAAAGCAAGTGCTCCCATTATTCACATATTTTTCTAAGTTTTGATATCAATCTCTTCTCCATTTCTGCATTTTGTATAATGGTTTTATAGCATAGATTAGTGAATTAATCCAAGTCCTTTTCTAAGTTATCAAAATATAACCTATTTGCAGAATCTGTATATCTGTTGGAAGATCATCATTGTTTGTTGTACAAACCATAATAGTGAGATATTTAGGTCAACCTATACCTTGAAAAGTAAATATATATTGCAAATCTTAATAGTATGTGTCTCGTGGATGCTTGTTTCAAGTTCTGATTAGTCTAAGTCTAGTTTGGTGTATCACCCCATTTTATTTATTCAGTTTCAAGTTACCCCTTTTTCCCTTTTCCCAATCAGAGAATCAGTCATAAGTGATATACCAAATCCAATAGGAATCCGCCTAGAATCCAGAAATTCCTTCCTAATTAGAGGTACCCACAACTCAGGAAGGTTTCCATTGTTACCATGAGATATTATTATGCCCAAATGGCTGAGATAGGGTGATATTTCAAGGCCTTAACAATTTTTGGCATGCCCGGTGGGACTCCTTGTGATACATGAGTAGAATCCAAACAAGGAGTCTAAAAGAGTTTGAGTATTTACAGCTCTCACACACTAGGAGAGGCCAAAATTTGTAGAGAGTGTCTAAGGGTCCGCAAGAGCTTTCCTTTCAGCCTATATTAAGGGGAAGGAAACTAGGAAGACCAAGGAAAAGAAGGTCTGAAAGGAGTTCAACTCTGCCCTCCTACCATACTGAATTGCCATAATCAGATCAAGAGTCTTCCGAAAGTCCTCTAGCACTTCAAATTCAAGTTGTTCTTGAACAACCAATAGAGAAAGATCAACTAGCACCTTCTAGTTCTACCACAACACCTCCAAGAATGGCTAGAAGGCTACTATTTGTGTCTTTTGATCAGGGAAATCCTTTAAAAAATTGTCAATCATAATAACATTCCATTGGCAGCCTTGAAAGGGTTACCATCTTTCATGGGAGAAGGACAAACAATAACTATTGATCATATCAGAGATGTTGCATTGCTTTGCAATATTACCCTCATCACGGAGGAGGATGTAGCTTTGAAGCTATTGGTTGCATCATTGAAGGGAAAAGCATTGGAATGGTTCATAACTCTTCAAGTTGGATCAATTGCTACTTGGGATGCACTAGTTGAGGAATTATCAAAGTGTTTTGAAGATTAATTTTATTGGGTCTTTCTACAACAACATCTTTGAGTATTAATATTATTGCAATTCAACTGCTACCTACCACTATAGTTATCATATTGAGTTGAGAGCTTGTCTATTGACACAATCTTGGTAAGGATGGGGTTGAGTATCATCTCTTAAAAATCATGGCATTTCATATATGAAATTTTGGGTTAAATTGCCTCATCTTCTATACATATTTTCAAGTCATTGTTGATTGAGGTTGTAACATAATTGGCATAGTGATTTATTGGGTAATTTCTAATATTGTTAACCAAGAGTGACTTCTTCTATGTATTGGGTGCATTACCTTTTCTATTCAACATCTTTTCTGACAATGGTGGTCAAGGTTGTAACATGTCTTACTTATTCTCGGTTACATGGGTAGTCTTGGTTAATTGGATTGGCATTTGTTTACTTCAAGTTAGTTGCTAAATCATTTTTCTCTTTTCCACAAGTCGTCCCTACATTGTGAAGTTTTTTCTCTCTATTTATTCTTTTCATATTATTCATTGGTTGGCCTTGAAAAACTAAAGAGGAGTTCTAATTCTCTTCACTAAGTTGGTATCTCTCTTTCTAACCGTTACTCGTCGATAGCTGGATAATGATTTATTTTGATAAGGATATTCTTTATAGGTTATTGCAGGATCACATATTGAAATAAGGATTCTTCCACTGGTATTTATGATTTTGATATATATATATGAATAAACCTTGTGTGCAAGATGTTTTTTTTGTTGTTAGATTTGTGATGCAGGATGGTGGAATTTCTTTCATCACTCAGGATTATGTCTGGCTCATGCCTTCACTTGACTTAAACATTTTGGGAGGTCCTGCTTCTTCTTCGACTAGTCAACCGAATGGAGCCTCCTCTTCTGCTTCATGATTGGCTATTAAACTTCTTCTAGGCCTTTTTTAGGGTTCTTTGGTGAGTACAGGGTTTGGGATAGTCCTATCTTTGGATATTATACACATTGTATGGGTTGGGGTAGACTTTCAAAATCAGATAGGGTTACTGATTTGTATGGGTTGGGGTCCAATGTAAGGGCATTTTTTTTTGTTTTTAGGTCTAGTATTTGATTCTTGAGCTACAACCAGGGGTTTTCTCCCTGGTTCTTTCCCGCCGGTATGCTCGCCTGAACCAGGGCATGTACATACTCTTCTAATATTAATAAAAATCTACGTTTAGTGGCACTCTCTACTTTTACAAAAAAAAAATATTTTAAACTCAAACTTATCATAATTTAATAGTTTTCATTTGGCATCATCTTTTGTCTAATTTCTTTTTATCATTTTAAATATGTATTAATGTTTTCTTTCAATTTCTAATCAATCTCATTTTTTATTGTTAAAACCTACTTACAATGCTAAAAACATATTAAAGCTTATGCATATATGTGTATATGTATATGCATATGCACATGCACATGCACATATGTATATGCATAATGTATATGTATATATGTATTCATCTTAAGTAAAAAATTTTAAAAATAAATTTAAAAAGGATGAGGTAGTTGCTATCTAGGAAATCACATAAATAGTTTCAAATGAAGCTATTTTAGAAAAATCCTTTCTTCTGAAACCATACAAGAAAATCTCCCATTGACCCCAATTTCACAAAAGAAAAAAATTAAATTTTTAGTTCAATTGAAACCATTATGGCAAAACCCTATGGGTCACTTACAAGCCATGTGGTTGTAGGTGAAACCCATCCAATCAAAACCTCTCCTACTAAAAATGTTTAAATAAAAACCATTTCGTTGTTTGAAACCCTTCCATGGTTTTATTCTTTTACCCACATACATGCATGCTACTTAAATGAATAAATTCAATCAAAGGATGTGAGAATGAATTTGGTTAAGCACCTTGTTGATTTTTTCTAAATTTTAGGCAAGCTAAGGATTTATTGTGTTTGGAGAATATAATTGAAATGTTTTTTGAGAATGGGTGTTGCTTGATTATGGAGAAATCAATTATTGAAGATGCTAATAGAGAATGATTAAAGAGTGATTATCTACAATAACATATTTTTTCTTTATTCTTTTATTAAGATATGCTTTCAATGGTGTGCATATTTCTTAAGGTTATGCATTTAAATAAATAACTCTATATGTATAACTTAATTTTTCCATAGCCATGCCAATAGATAATAGTCAAATCTTGCATCTGCAAGCTTTACAATGTAGAAAACTAAAATTTAAATTTTTTAAATGTGACCATGCCAACAATCTTGTACTAAGAGAAACAATCACTAAATTTTGATCTTAACCAAGATAAGTAGACTAGTGATAACTAAGCAAGATGAATTTCGTCAGATGCTCTAATAGACATGTATGCAAAATATGGGTGACTAGACACTTGATTATATGGCTCAAAGACATGTGGTCTTGTGGAGTGCCATGGTTGTTGGATATGGACAAAATGGGCTTATAGAGAAGGATTTAGAAACTTTCAAGAAAATGAATTTGTCTTCTGTTACAAGCATCCTCCCTACCCTTGCAAAAATAGAAGGTTTTAATAAGGTATAGACATTCATGAAAGACTAACATAATGAAGATTTTGTTAAATATTATAGTGGGAGATAATCTACTAGATATGTATAGAAAATGTGGAATCACATAGAAAATTGTATGGCAATCTATTGAACTATAATGGAAAGATAAATTTTGTTAGGTATTATAGTTGGAACACCTAGGCATTGAGGTATGAAAATATAGAAATGTATAGATAAGGCAATTAGGCTTTAGACTGCTATTGGGTTACACATGTAGAATTGTCTACAAATGTAGTGCATGAGAGGCATTTAAGTGTTTGATTAAATACCCAAAACAAATTTATCATTGAATATAGGCTTAAATTTTTTACTATAGTTTACTTGGAAAATTCTCTACTTATAATTAAGGTTTCATGGTCACAACATTGTATATGATGTCACATCACTATTTTTTTTGTTTTTCAGGTGTCCAAAAAGATCCAATTGTGCTCTAATTCATGTTTTATTAATGTAGGATGTGGCATCAAATGATTTGTTGCTTTTTAGATCAAAATTATTCATTCATTTATAAGTACTTATCATCAACTTTATCAACTTCAAAGTTACCAATATTGATACTATATTATGAAAAATATTGAACATTAAATCAACAAATATTATAATAACTATTGAAACATACTCAACTACAGAATCCTTTCCTTATATCTGAAACGTGAAAACAAATTCCATATAATAATAATTACTGTAACAACACATCAAACACAATAAATAATAGAATTAAATAATTATGGTGTTACACATCCAAAGTTATAGAAACACAATAAATAATAGAATTACATAATTATGGTCTCATTATCAATTGGAATGACCCTTAGTCTGTAATTTCAATCTTACAAATCACTACCTGAATCTACAGAGAGTCTTCTTACAAATTGATACTTGAAGGAACTAAGAAAATAAAACCACATTCCAGAAAATAAAGCCACATTCTCATTAATCTGGAAAAGATAACAATTCATGGTCAGACAATGGTCTTCTTTTCTATTTGCTTAATCTTCCTTCTCCAATCTTCTTGGAGCTAGCTCTATGTCTCTCACAGCCTCTCTATCCAATAAGTGGTTAGAGTGTGTCAAATAAGCTTGTTAAATTGTATAGATTATGATCCTAATCTATTATATTGCTTAAGGTCTTGCAATCTGTAATAGCTCATTTATAATCATTAATCATTCAACTTTACTGACAAATTAATAATCTTTTGATAAATAAATTATACTTTTATTGGTTATTCAAACAACTTAAAAATATGTAAAACCTAATAGATCAAATGGTAAATATTTTTCCCATGGTTTTTTCATAGCATATAATATACAATTGCAAACAAATATTTAACCAAGTTTAAAGAAGATGAGGAACATCTCTGGTTAAAAATATCGTAGAGATGATTTTATATGCCTTTTGAGTAAAGTGGACGGAATCAAAGAAGAGATATTTGGAAGCATCAGGGCATGTAAAGGGATTCAATTCATTGCATATAAATAAAGTTTCTATTACTCCCGTCCCACGGCAATCCCTTGCAATCACCTCAAAACCTGCCATGTAATATAGTATTGCAAGATTAGACATATTAATATAGTAAAACATCTACGCACGATGACATTTGTATTGTGATTAATCATGAGAATGCAAAATACCATATTTGCTAGGGTTTGCAATGAACTCGGAAATCAGCTTGTTATAATCCAGAGAAACAATTCGAAGCATAGGAAAAGCAGATTTAAGTCCTTCAATCATTGCATTTAATCCTGAATTGTATCCATCTGCAGCCTCATTTATCTCTTCATCACATGCTCCTCCGTTCAAAAAGCTTATAAGTGTTCTCTCGAATGGTAGACATCCCAATGGTGGAACATTAATCAAAGATTGTATAATTCCTGGACAATTCAGACCCATAAATCAGAATTCCCTTCAAATATGCTTGGAAACATTAAATTTAAAGAGTACAAGTTATAAGCATGCCTTGATATAATCTGTGTATGTATTCAAGAGAAAATCTGTATACTCTTGAACAGTGAATTGTAGTCGACGAGTTGGGAGTAGGAAATAGTTGGCACCCAAGTCATTGGAGCCTACTGTAATGAAAAATATTGCCTTTCCAATTATGGTAGTGGCCTCTTCCTCTCCCACCAATCCTGCTATTCTCTTTCTATATTCTTTAAAATACTCAATTTCTTTCGAAAATGGTATCACATTCTGCATTCATGTATACAAATCCATCTTATAAGATTAGAGTTGGAATAGGCTGACAAGATCTATACATTAGTTACACATCCATTTTCCTACGAATGTATAAAGGTCCTATGAAACAATATAATAGTTTGTTTGTCTGTGCAAGATTATAATATTAGATGCATACAAATATTTGGTTAGTGGTATTGTCTAAGCCTGAACCAGCAGATGCAAAACAGACACCAGTTAGCAAGTCTTGGGCCTTGAGCTGAGGGTCCAAATATGGGGGCAACAATTCCTTGATTCCAAGTCCTT
>MU225528.1:9741-28519 GCA_018584345.1 Thuja plicata
GCCCTAAAGCTTCACGGCTATAAGTTGCCTAGGGTTTCAATAAACAAGTATTTTCTAATAATGTAAATTACGGTTGTAGGAAAGAAATTCCAAGTATGCGCAAAACAGGATTGAAGTTGTTTGAATCATCATGTGTACCTGTATGTGAAGAAATGTATCATATTCAAAGTTTGTCTCAGCTCAAAATGATAACAACACTGTCGACGTTTGCTAGTGTGAGAGTTGTAGGATCTCATAGGAAGTTAAAAAAAACCCTAGTTTAGGGAAATGCCTGCAGCTAAGAGATTTCAAAACAAAAATTAAATGTGGGAAATGCCTCTAGCTAAGTGCCCTTACCTGTTGTGTGAAATCATAGCACACGAACCCGCCTCCTTCCGCCAAAAGCACTTCGGCACACAAAATCACAGCAAATGAAAATAGTGTTTAACACTATTCTTTTTTTTCTATATAATCCCGTGTTTGTCGATATTTTGACATTTCTTATTAAACTTAATAGATGTCGATATTTCAACATTTTCGGGAGCATAAACCAAAAAAAAGGAGTTTCACAAGCCAAATTGGCTTGTCGTCAAAAAGTTTGGTCAAAAATATAGGCCTAATGTCCTAGTGCACACACACACACACACACACAGAGAGAGAGAGAGAGAGAGAGAGAGAGAGAGAGAGAGAGAGAGAGAGAGAGAGAGAGAGAGAGAGAGAGAGAGTTGTTCTTAATTGTTGATCTTTTAAAGAGATGACAAAATAAAAAAATTTTACCTTGACTTCTTTACTCATTTTCATCCATCAAAATAGATAGACAACATGATTGGTATCAATGAAAGAAAAATAGAAAGAGATATTGTAATGTTCATTTTTCAATATATGAAATAAAAATTATAAAACTCATGACAAGTTACAAATTTAATCTATTGCATTTAAAAATAGTAATTAGGCGTCAACCATATGATTTATTTTTAATTGAACAATACATTTTATTTATATGAGATATATTACATGTATAATACTAATATTTATATCTCTTATATAGAATAAATATCTCAACTATATTTATTGTTAAAATTGCGCTCTATATAATATATTATTAAATATAAATATGATTTAATATAATTAAAATATATGATACTTTTTACATATAACACTAATTGAAAAATAAATATATTATATTTTTTTCTATTAAGGATATATGTTGCCATGATAAACTGGATACAATAGGTGCTGTCAAAAAAACCAGCATACCATAGATAGTCATGTCGAGAGTTTAGCAATAAAAAACAAACTAAACTTAACCTACATAACTATCTAAGAACATCTATCAGAAGTATTCATCGGGATTACATTACAAAATATTGAGTTACTTCACTGAGTAATCAAAAGGATCAAGTATATAATATGCAATAAATATCTTCAAAATAGAAAAAAAGTAGTCATCATGACCATCACAGAATGTCTTCCTCTCTACGTGGGACCCAAGCCATCCACCCTTGTTGTCCTTCTGTCCACCTAAAGATTTTGTCATCTCTTGTGTATTTCTCATAAGGATGTCTGATTATCTCAGCCATTGGAATTTCTGCTAGTGGTATGGCTGTGAATGGGATTGCTTTGGCAACTTCCTCTCCCTGCTATTTCTCTCCTTTCTTGAGGGTTGTCACTTCATTCATAAATCCATGTAGTGCAGTCTCAAAGGGGGAAAGTTATTGGCTCTCCCGTGACCAAGTGTATCCATGTGAAACTTCCCAAGACCCAATTCTCACCATGTCATCTTTGAAGAGGTCCTCTAGATTCTTCTTCTTGATTTTGGTCACCACTATAGCCTGCACATCAATTCTATAAAATATGAGCATCCTCGAAGACTCGGTAAGGTTCCTGGAAATATCACCAAAAACATTATGATTTCTAAGTTTCCATATATGCCACATAATTAATGCAGATAGGAGGCCAAAACAATAATTAGAAGACTTATTAAGACCTCTGATGGATCCATAAAGAATCTCAAGCTGGGATAGGGTAAAGTAACCAGAAAAACCAAAGATATTCCAGACTATAAAAAAAAAGGGACAATCGAAGAAGATATGAGGGACAATCTTTGGGAGCCTATAGTAGCTATAGATGGAGTGATCTCCATTGGGAAACCTAAGGGGAAGTTTGTGCAAGAAGAGACGCCAAAGAAAGCATTTGATCTTAGGCTTGGCAAGGGAGGACCACAATTTACAGAAATATCTTAGACCATTCAAGAGGATCAAGACAAAGGTTCCAGCAAAGGTTCACATGGGGCATAATGGATGGGTCACCTGCCATGAGGTTATAAATCTGCTTAGACTTGATATTAGAAAGGAAGGATATCTTAGGTCATTTGAATTTAAGGTGTCAGTTGTTGTCAACATAGCATTCTCGAGGAAGGATAAGAGAGTTACAAGCTTCAGTGAGAACATGGTATGTTTTGAATAGGGATATAGGAAGGCCAAATATGGATCTTAGCTCCTCCCAACCAATAATATTCCCTTCTTGAATAATATCTGCTAGAAAAGAAATACCTTTCTCATTCCATAGTCTAGTTGAACACCCTTGTAGAAGAGCAACCGACTTCTCTTTGTGTTTTAGATTCCACTAGATGGATCTATTTCCAAAAATTAAGTTTTGTCTATGGTTGACCTTACTATCAGTTATATATTTCTTTACTTGGTCTCATCCTTTCCAAATAGATTATTTTTTTATCGGTAATATTACTGAATATATTAATATCAAAAAGTAGGTCTACATTTCAAGTATGTGAGATATAATCTATTATATCTTGCATATGAGCATAACTTCTTGCAATATTGCAGACATAAGGGTGGAAAGTTTACTTCACCCATCAAAAAATATACATTTCAAATATTTATCTACATCATTTATAAGCATTCTATTCAAGGTTTTGTTCTGTAAAAATAATAATAAAAACACAAAAACCACCCGAGAGTGCAGCAAATAGGATGGCATAACAGGGTATCATGAATCTTCTCTTGCGCACCCAAAATCTCCAATGATGGTGCCTTGAGTTTGGCAAGGCTAGCTTCAAAACTGAAAATGGGGATATAGGCCAAAGCCTCATTTGATTTCTTTCTTCTTGCCATTATGGCTATACCAAAATTTTGGAGCAACTAACTATAGTAAACTCCCATGCCAAAAAACCATTGTTCAAAGTGTCATATCTTTATGCTCTTTGTGCTCTGTGGATGACTCCCATAGACCTCCTCCTCCTTGGAATAAGAAGGTTCATAACTGCATGCACAACCCCGGTTGGGGGAGGGTGTTCACGAATAGATTCCTTGATGGACTCCCATCCAATGAACCTCTCCATCTTGTAGTCCTCTCTATTCACACACCATGGCCAACGAACAAAGGGGATGATGCCTTGCACCCTCTCTCAGTCTCCATCTGTGATGCATTCTGTGATGTTGAAACCCACCCCCGGCCACACCCATTCGAAGAATGAGTCCATGCCCTCCAAAACATCACTATTGAAAAGCTCATTCATCACCTCACGGGCTTCATCATGCTCCACCTCGAGCTCCAGAGCCCATGCCATAATCATCGAGGGAATGTCCATGTTCAGATGCCCTCTATGTGTGGACTCAATGAATTTTGGACCCAGTGTTTCCATGACAACCTCCTCCATCTCCTTTTTCGTCCACTGTAGTAGTTTTCTGATTCTTTTTACCCTGATAGCCCCAAAGAAGCCCTTTTGTTGTTTTTTTCTCCCCGGCTTCAAGGTGAAATTCACCTCCATTTCCGCGTTTGGCCTGCGATGTGTTTGAAACTTGCAAGATAATCAGAAAAATAAAATAACAAAGAAAGAATGATATGATAAGATGGGGAAGAAAAGAACATATTTATGTCTTTTAAGGTGATTAATAGCATTTATTATAGTGTATTTTGGCTCTGCATTCCCATCCCATTCACATCCCATCTCTATTATGATTCTACCATTTCCCATTGGCCTTCGTCCTTCTTTTCCTTCATGTGATTGCATCTTGCACAAACCAAGGTGAGGGTGCCCAAGTTATCATTCCTTTTGGATTCTGATCACATGTGGCATAGTGTTATCCTTTCATCATTAATTGCGGCACATTTTACTACAACCACTAGACGCCACCACTTCTGAGTGTGATGTTTTGCTAAGGGTGTCATGATATCCTCTGCCTCAGTCCCAGAGATTGATTTGCCCCATTAAAGACATTTATTTACCCAGCTGCCTCAAAAAATTTTCCAATGTTGTGATAATAATTGCAATCATTTTGCTTCTTGAAAGGTTTATGTTGGTAAATATTTCAAACTGCTTAGCACCAACCACTTCAAAATTTGTCGCCCAATTCGACAATTTATCAGCCTTAACATTTCCTTCACATTTAATATGCAAAATTTTTTAATTTTCAAATCCTTTTAGTAATTATGTGATGTAATTAATAGAGGCTTGGAGATGCCATGCCCATATGTGACTTTTTTGAATGCCCCAACTATGACAGCTGAGTCACCTTCCAGGCATAGATTTTTAATTCCTAGTTTTAGACCCAATTTGACCCTCAAAATTGTTGCTTGCACTTCAGCCATGTTGTTTGTTCCCTCTGTTAGTCTTTCAGCTTCAAGAGCCAATAGGTTACCTAGCCAATCCCGAGCAATGACCCCTGCTCTAGAAACTCCAAGGTTTCCTCGTGAGGCCCCATCAAAATTAATCTTAATCTAGTCCTCATCTAGTGGTTCCCATTTTACTCCTCTCTTATGATGTGTCTTGAATTTCAGGCAATTTCCTAAGTATCAGATTTTAATTCCGGGCCAATTATTTTGGATCCTTCTTTCTGATTTGGTGAAAGGACATTTCATGGATTTCTTATTTGCTGATATTGTCATGATTTCTTCTATTGAAGAATTTATCCTTGTTTTAAGCCTTGATAGGCTTTCACTTTGTTCTCTAAAGATTTTGTGGTTCCTTTCTTTCCATATTTCCCACAACATGGCTGAGGGGAAGATATCCCAGATTGCATCTAGGCGATATCTATTCAGTTTAGAGGGCCATCCAATCATGATTTCTGTGAGAGTGTTTTGTAGGGGACCTTTCTAGCCAAGTTTTTGTTGGGTCATTTTCCAACATGAGAAAGCATATTTTCAATTAACCAGAAGGTGATCAACATCTTCTTCCGCCTCTTCACACATCAAGCATTCTGTGGGTCCCAAAATTCCTAATTTTTTCCTTCTCTTTCCCATCAGGACTCTTACCCTAGACGTAAGCCAAGTGAAAACCCCTTCTTTGGGAAGGTAGTGCTTGCTCCAGCATAACTTTACTAGCCATTGTTCATCCCTATCTTCTCTTTCCATTAGTTGGTAGCCTAGTTTCACTGAGTATTCCCCTTTTTTGCAGTGCACCACATCACACTATCTTTTGCTAAGGTGATGAGAATGTGTCTACCCTTCAATATTTCCTTCATTGTCACTTTCTGTTGTTCTGGAATGTTCTCATGGTCCACTAATTTCCATCTCCACTCTCTGCCATGTGCTTCCTCAATTGGTTCTAAATAGTCTGATATGTATTCCCCCCATTTCCTAGTGAATTAATTACGAAGGTCATGTGAGTCCCCATTTTCTTTTAGGGCTAGAAGTCTAGACCAAGAATCATCCCATAATTTTGCAAGCTGGTCATTGCCCACATTCCAAGATATGTGTTCTGTAATAACCATTCTACATGAGATTATGAAGTTCCACATTGCTGGACCCCAAGGTGGGTTTCTGATTGTGAGGATATGGTTGTCACCTTGGTTGTCAAGGTGTTTAGCTTTGAGTGTGCAGACCCACATGCTGTTGGGTTTTTTTGTATATCCCAATTCAACTTGGCACCTATAGCAATGTTCATGAGCTGCCAATTTCTGATTCTAGTGCCTCCTTCTTTTTTGGACTTGTATATCTTATCCCATGCAAGTAGAGGTATTTTCTCCTCCTGTCCTATTCCATTCCAGAAGAATTTCCTCATTCCTTTACCTATTTTATTGAGGATGCCCTTTTCAAATAGATTTAAACACTACCGAGCCTTGTATTTTAAAATCTATGTTACCATCCATGATATCATTGAGGGATAAATTAATTCATTTCTTGTTATTCTTAGGAGTTCCCATAATAATGTTGTTCCTTATCAATTTTTTCCAAGGTTCTTTCCCCTCCATATCCCTAACAATCCATTTGGTGGCAAGAGAGATACCTTGAAGCCTTAGATCTTTAAGGCCTAATCCCCCTTTGTTTCTTATATGTAGTGCACCACTCCCATTTCACTACGTGACCTTTCCTATTACCCGTGTCATCTAACCACAGGTAGTCCCTAATTCTCTTGTGGATCGTGTTAAATTGATATTGACAAAAAATCCAAGCAAAGGAATAGTAGATCGTATAGGATGAAAGGATTTTTTGACATACTTGCATTCTCCCGGCCAAGGATAGGTACTGACTATCCCATTTATTCAATTTTCATTCCACCTTATGCATGACTCATTCCCACCTTTCCTTTAAGTTGGGGTTAATGGAGAATGGGATACCCAGATATTTGACTTGGAAGTCTGACCCTTTCCAACTAAAGTTCCATCTAGCAATCCATGGAATTAATATATAAAAATATATTAATTCAATATATAAAAAAATTCAATTATATTTATTAAAATTATAAACATTCAATAAACATATTACATGTAATATATATTTCACAGATAATATTAATAAAATATACACCTAATGGGATTTGGGTGAACTCTGTATCGATTTCCAAGTGGATCTGACTTTGTCAAAGAAGTGTTTGGTGGAGGAGGTTTCCCTCCTCCACATAGGTTAGTGTTCTTTTTATTTCATTTATGGTGCATTTTCATCGCTTTGTCCTTCCTCTCTATTAGTCAGTTACCTTTCCCTCATTATGGAGCCAGAGTTGGATGGTGTGAATACCACACCTGACTCCAACCCCACTAACTCCAGCTCTGCTAACCCGTTGTCACCTTACTTTAATAAATCCTTTAGTGAGGTGACTACGACCACCCCTACAATCTCTTCTAATGCTTGGTTTTTTCATGCAATAAATATGAGGTGGCGACATACGATAAGGGTTTTGGAGCTACATTAAATTTTGTTTCCATCTCTCCTAATGATGCTATGCTGAAGGAAATTCTGGTAGAAATAATAGATTAAAAGATATTGTTGTTTTCTCTGCTTGTGTTGATGTGGATAAGTGTCCTCCAAGGAATTTCATGGATGACTGGTTTCATAATTACTAGAATCTTAAACTAGGGTTTCATATCTCATTTTGTAGGAAAAATAAAAAAGGATTATTTATTTTGTTTTTTAATAATCACGACACACAGGCTAATGTACTTCAAAATAAAATATTGGGTTGTTGGAAAGACTTCCTTTCATGCCGTTGAACCCCAGAGGCTGTGCATGAGGAAATTTTGGCTCTATCAAGCCCTAGATGGATTCTACTAAAGGAAGTTCTCCCCTTTTTATGGCAGTTTATACCACATATCTTTGAGCCCATTGGAAAGCTCATACAGATGGACTCCTCCTCCAAGTTGATCCTGCACTTAGATGCTTGGGTCTTGCTATCGATTAAGCTAGGGATTGATATCCGTAGTTCGCTCTACCTCAACATAGCAAGGGAAAACTTTTGTTGTCCCGTGGAAACCCTAGGTGGGATTAATGCTTTATTCCTTTGCAAAAAGGAAGGCCACTTAAGAAAAGACTTTCCCATCCTTAAATGACAAGGTCATGTTCCTAACCCTATTGGAAAAGATATTCTACATCCTTCTGATGGTATGTCCAACAACCCCATGCAAGCTGCCATCCAAGCTATCCCCAATCCTCTTAATTCTAACTCAGCGACTACATCCAAAACCCTTGTGCATGCAACCACTCAAGTTATCACCTGCCATATCAACTCCCCTGTGGAGCCTGTTCTCAACCCAAAAAATTCAAACAAATTAAAACAAATGGATGAGGATCAACAAGATGGGTTCCAACCTTTTTCTCATAAATCCAACAAGAGGAGAACAAATAATGTGCATCAAATTACTTTAGATAATATTAACCATCCTAAATAAGAAGCCTCTTCCTCCAATCACTCCCAAGGTAATAGTGGCTATCTAGATAAAGATTGTAATATGCATATTGTTGCTAAACCCCAAACCTCTGGTTTGACTGACAAATTGATTATTAAATTTTTTTAAGGATTTTGATAATAATATTAGTTATATTGGGTCTGGTGGTGGTGTTGTGTTGAGCTCTCTAGATCTATGAGGCCCCCCCATAGGTGTCATCCCCTTCTCTAGAATCACTAATGACTTTAATTTTAATTTACCTCCCAAGGTTTTTAAGGAACTAGAGGACATCGATGTTATCAAAATCATAACTACTAACCCTAGCACAACTAAAAGTCAATTGGCCTTATCTCCTCAATTTGAACATGCTCCCAAGGCAGGAATAGAAACCTCTCCTAGCATTATATGTCCTCCTAGAAATCACCATTTTGGGGAGGATCCCCAAGCTGAAATGGATTCTGGTGATGATGATGGTGAATCAGATGATAAACCTAAAAGGTGGGGCAGACCCCTAGGATCTAAGAATAAAGGATCTACTGGAAGGAAGAATTCTGCAAGTCCTATTGATTCTAATAATACCCCTGCATAAATTTAGATGCTAATATCCCTCCACATAACCATGTTTCTCATGAATTGCATCTCCTGGAATATTAGGGGACTGGAGTCTCCAGATAGAAAACAAATCATCAAGCATTTTTTGGATACTAAATTAAAAATATTGATTTTATCATGTTGCAAGAGCTTAAGGCTGTAGATGTCACTCTTGATGTGAACCTTGAGTTTATCTAGAAAGATGCTATCAAGATTATCTCTAATCACCTGAAAGGCCGTGGTGGGGCTGGCCTTCTGATTAACCCTATTTGGGCCAAGCACATCAAGACTATGGGTATCTCTCCCTGCAAAAGAGTTTTCTGGGCTACCATTTTGGTTAATAATGACTTATTAGGGGTTTTCTTTGTTTATGCCCCTAATGACTACAAAGGGAGAGCTTGTCTCTGGTTATGGATGGACTCTCTCCCTAATATCCCCTGGTTCTTTGGTGGGGATTTCAATATGGTGGAACAACAAGATGACAAGAAGGGAGGGCTTCCCTTTGAATGAAAATATATAGAAAAGATTCAATGGGAAAGATTTAAGAAAATTAAAAACTTATGTGATCCTCTTATTGGTTCTAAGCATGTCTCTTCTGATATTTGGTACACTTGGCGTAACCAGCAACAAGGGTTTAACAAAATTTACTCTAGACTTGACTAATTTTATGCTAATATGAATCATATCTCATTTCTCCCTAACAAGGATGGCAAGGTGGTTAGTGTCTGGCCTACCTCTCTTTCTGACCATCACCCCATTTTATCCCACTTCATGTTTAGCAGACCCTCCTTGGCTGCTAAGTCTCCCAGTAGCAAGTGCCTTCTTCATATTACTTTACTCAAAGACCCAGACATCCTTGTTGTTGTTAACCTTATTATAATTTTGAATAAGACTAATAGGCACCTCACCTCTCATATTGATTGATGGAACTACAATATCTCCTCCTGGGAAAAGCTTCTTCAAACTATTGACCAGAAGAAGGCTAAGGACTATAGATTTTCTGAGAAGACTCTTTCTACTCAACTCCATTCCGCTGAGGCAAAAATCCAAAACAACCCCTTTGACCTTGACCTTGTGACCAAATTTTCTAAATCTAGAAATGCTCTTAGATGCCACCAGCAAGCTAAAGTTTAAGGGGCTAAAATTAGATCACAAGCTCATTGGTTGCAAATGGGAGACAAAGGCTCCTAGTTTTTCTTTAACTTGCTTAGACATAAGAACTCCAAAGAGGGTATTGATAGAGTTATTATTGATCAACAAGAGATTGTGGATGTGAATGGAATTAAATAGGCCTTTTATAGTTACTATCAAAACCTTTTTACTTCTGAGGACTCTGAGGAAGCCAAAGCTATGAGAGATAGATGTAGAGATATTATCCCCTACAAAATTTTGGAAGAGGATGCCTCTTTTCTTCGTCAGGGATTAACTATGGAAAAAATTGGGGTTTCTATTAGAGCCCTAAAAGATGATAAGGCCCTGAGACCTAACGATCTCCTGGTGGAATTTTATAAGGCTAATATAGACTGGATTTGTTGGGATCTCTTTGAGATTTACTTTGAAGCCTTTATCAATAGATCCTTAGGGGATTTGATAAACAATGGTATTATTAAACTTATTCGTAAGGAGGGCTACAAAACCCTTATCAAAAAAAATGGAGGCCTATCACCCTTCTTAATGTTTCTTATAAGATCCTAGCTAAAATTCTTGCCTTTCGTCTTGAGAAAATTCTCCCTAAGTTCATTTGTTCAACTCAAACTAGATTCATTAAAGGTAGGTATATTCTGGAAAACCTCATTACTAGTTGGGAAGCCATGGAATGGTCCAAGGCCTTAGGTTAGGATACAACTATGTTCTTGTTGGATTTTGAAAAATCTTACAATAGAATTGAATAGAACTTTATCAACATGATGCTTGAAGCTTTTGGATTTCTTGCTGAGTTTTGTGTTTTTTTGGGGTGATGCTTAAAGATCTTGTGGCTCAAATAGAAATTAATGGTTCTCTTTCTTCCCCTATCAAATTAGGGAGATCCATTAGACAAGGCTCCCCTTTATCCCCTACCCTTTTTGTCATTTCCTCAAATGCTCTTTTTTATCTGCTTAAAGATGACACGCTCTCCCCTAAAGTTAATGGGGTTAAGTTTCCTGATGATCCCGAAATTATCAATATTCAATTTGTTGATGACACCTCCCTCTTTCTTGAGCTCACCAAACCCAACTTTGATTCCCTTCAGCAAAATATTATGATCTTTGGTAAAATTTCAGGTGCTCATATTTCTAACACCAAGTCCATTCTTCTCGGATGGAAAGAGCACCCGCCTAACTGGGTTAGTAAATATGGATTTCAGTGGGGAGGTCTGAATAGTAATTGTCAGATATCTTGGTATTCCCTTCTTGATTAGTCCATCCCTCAAGGACATGTGGATCTATGTGAGAGAAAAAATAAATAGGAAGATTAACACTTGAAATAACATATACCTCTCAATGGCTGGTAGAATTCAAGTCTACCAGAAAATTCTTTCATCTTATAACATATACTAATCCTCTATTTGGATGTTCAAAAACTACCAAATTCTTGAAATCCATAAAGCTATTAGAAATTTCATGTGGTTTGATGGCACAGGCAATAGAAAAATGCATACTGTTAAGTGGGAATGGTGTCATGTTGACAAGATGCTTGGGGGGCTTGGCCTTAAAGATCTTACACTCCAAGACATATCCCTTGCTGCTAAATGGATCTTTCGATCACTAGAGGGTCAGGAACCTTGAAAATTTATGATTAGGAATAATGTTGAGCATGGAGCTCCTAAGTCTGCCAAGTCTTGGAAATCCCTTCCATTTTGTGACTTAGTGGCTGGTATCTTCCTTGTTCTGGTCCAAGGTTCTTGTGTGTTCAAAACCATTTGGAAAGCCTAGGAGTATGTTAGAAATCATTTGGTCAACACTGATGTCTGCAAAAATGACTTAGTTCATGGTGAGTGGTCAATATGGTGGAATCTTTACCACTCTTCTAAACCCCTAGCCCTTACCCAAGGTTATTCATCCAATCTCTGGGTTAAGGTTGGCATTTCTTGCTTCATGGATATTTTGGATCACAATGGCCTAGTTAGATGGGGATACCTTATAACTACTTATAACTTGCCTCCGTCCCATAAGAAGACTTATAACATGATAGCCCAAGCTTGTACTACTATCTCTCTTCCTAAAGACTTTTTGGTTGATTCTCACAGGTTTCTCTCTTTTAAGTGGGTTGAAAGGTACTCTCCTTTCTAGGATTAAAGCTCGTAATATTTATGGTGTTATTTCCTATAATGAGTCTATTATTAGGCATGATAACTGTATTTGGTACTCTAACTATGACATCCTTCTTTGGCAGAAATACTTCAGCTGGCTCTAGAAAGGTTTGACGCCCCTAAAATAAAATGTTGTAAGTGGTTGTTGATTCTCAATAAGTTGCCACTTTAAAAGGATTTTTCTGTTATTGATATGTGCAATTTATGTAGAATGCTTGATACTTGCAGACATATATTCTTTGAATGTCATTTTGCCAAGGAAATCTGGTTAATGTTTGGCATTAGTTTTCCCACTCATATTAGCATCTGTGAAATTGTTACTGGTTATATCCACGAGCTTAAAAAAGACACTAATCTCTTTTGTTTTATTCTTTCCTCTACTATTCTCTAGCATATATGGAAAGCTAGAAATGAAGATAGAATGCAGGGTACTTCCAGAGCTCTTACTGAGTCTTTTCATAGACTCACTTACTTTAATATTTCCATGCAGGTCTCTATTACTCTATTGAAAGAAAGAAGCTCATTCAATTTCTGAAGGATGGGAATGCAACCATGTTTATTTATGAGCTTAATTATGGCTATGAATGGAGAAGTAACATGGATATTATCAGTGCTTTTGATGAAGCCCTTGCCAGATTAACTGTTGAAATCAGAGAGAATAAAAACCCCTTGCTTGCCAAAGTTGTCATGTTCATGCAAATTCGGGAGAAGAGAAATATTATCTAGATGGAAAGACCTCTTGGGTGGACCGTGTGGGCTGAATCACACAATGACATCCTTCATTGATGCCACGGTCCAGTTTTGTTTTTCTCTCGGACTGATGCTCTGTTGCTAATCCATATAATTGTATAAATTGATGTAGTCCTCTGGTTTTTCGTAGTTTTGTCTTTGGGTGAGGCTGGGCCTTTTGTGAATTTGTAAATTGTATAACTATTTTATTTTCTCTTGATATTTAATATAAAAACAAAACATACACATAATATATTATAAATTATAGAATATATAATCATAATATAATTTAAAAATTTCTTATTTTTAAATTAAATAATTAATTTGTTTCTCTAAATAATTAATTTTTTCCTCTAATTTTTAATATGATTTAGTAACTTCTTAAGATTAAATAAACTTCAATAATGTATGAAAAGAATTGAGATAAAATATTAATATCTATGTGTATTTATTATTAGTTATAATTTTTTATTGAATACTATTTATATAATATTTAATAAATATGTATATTTTATTTAATTATCTATATATTTTATAGATTAAATCAATACTATATATTTAACTCCTTAATTAATTAATTTAAATTTGAATACAAATTCATTTAAAATAAGATGATAAAATAAAATAAAATGTATTATATAATACAAAATAATAATTATAATAGTATTAATCATATATAAAACAAGTATATAATTTAATAATAAATTTAAATAAATATAAATATATAATATTAAAATTCTATCTCTAATGATTATCACATTGACACTACAATAAATAAAATGAATTATACTATTATTTTTGAAAAATTACATTACAAAATACAATAAGGTATTAAATATAAATATAGTGTATTGTATATTCAATATTTTTTTTAATGATACTTTTCCTATAGGAGATAAGAATTGAAGTTCACGTGCCTTTCCCCAAATGTACTAGGGTTACATTGAGTATAGTACTAATTAAGAATGAGAAATGAGATGTTCTTAATTGTTGATTTAAAAATAGTAATTAGGTATTTGTTGTAGATTGTGTTCTATATAATATATATTATTAAATATAAATATGATTTAATATAAATAAAATTTAATATACTTTTTATATATAATACTAATTGAAATATTAAATATATTATATATTTAATATTTATTATATAAAATTATATTGATTCAATATAAAGAATTCAATTATATTTATTAAAATTATAAACATTAAATATACATATTACATGTAATATATATTTCATAGATAATATTAAGAAAATATACACATAATATATTATAAATTATAGAATATATAATCATAATATTATTTTAAAATTTAGATTATTTTGAATTAAATAATTAATTTGTTTTTCTTAATATGATTTAGTAACTTCTTAAGATTAAATAAACCTCAAATGTGTATGAAAATAATTGAAATAAAAATTAATATCTATATACATTTATTATTTGATTATAAGTTTATATTAAATATTACTTATATAAAATTTAATAAATATGTATTTTTATTTAACTATCTATATATTTTATAGATCAAATAAATACAATATAATTAACTCCTCCCTAATTAATTCATTTATATTTGAATACAAATTCATTTAAAATAAAATAATATGTATTATATAATATAGAATAATAATTACAATAGTATTAATCATATATACAACAAGTATGTAATTCAATAATAAATTTAAATATATAATAATAAAATTCTATGTCTAATGATTATCACAATCATAATATAATAAATAAACTGAATTATAATATAATTTTAAAAAATTACATTACAAAATATAATTAGTTATTAAATATAGATATAGTGTATTGTATATTCAATTTTATTTTAGTGGTACTTTTCCTATATGAGATAACAATTGAAGTTCATGTGTACCTTTCCCCAAACTGTCATTAAATGTATTTTTACTAGGGTTACACATAGTACAGTACTAACTAAAAATAAATCCTCATTTTTAAATTGATATGTATTTCTATAATACAATCCATATTATTAATATTAATGTTAATAATTTTTATAAAAAAATAATATTTTGTATTAGACATCATTAAGCACGGTACAATATAGATCTCACAGAGTATATATGATGTTCACATCATAGAAAATTAATCCTAGATACTATTATCAACATGTACATATAAGGCATCAAAAGAGAGAGATGGTGAGTTCACGATATACATATAGAGTGCCAAAAAATAATATACATTGATAGTAGCTAAGACAGATCCACATTTTCATCATCAACTATGTCAACCCATGTAGTTCAACCAAGGGGTAATCCATCCATATATGATTCTTGTCCCAATTCCTAGGGAGTATGAAGGGCTCCACAACATGGATCTGCCCCTCTTTTATCTTTGGTTTTGGAATCATGGGCTCTACAACTCTAACTCCTACCATTCTTCTCCTATGTTGCTCCAATTCTAAGAAAAAATTGGATAAGATGATCTCAAATTGTGTCCTCTCTATCATTTGCCTCCCCCAAGTTAATCCATGAGAGATCTCACAAGAGAAGATCCTTGTGGTTCCATCCTGTAAGAATTGTTCAAACTTTTCTCTAGCCAAATTGATGGTTATTGTCACCTATATCATAACATGTTGAAAGATGAGTCTCCTCAGAGACTCGGTAAGAAAAATAATCTTCCCACAAAAAAATGTCATTATTCCTATACTTCTAGATAAGCCATAGAACCTTACTAGATAAAATAGACAAAAAATACATTACTCTCTTTCTTGAGATTAGAGACATTCCCTACTAGGATTTTGACTTAAAGTTTATTTTAGGTCAGAATTGAGAAATGTTTCAACTGTTTGAAAGATTGCTTTTATCTGAGGTGATGTCTAATAAATAATTTGTTACTTGTGAAGGATGTGACTATAAATATTTCTCGTAACATTCCACTTAGGAGTGATTTGTAAATCTTCTTGTAGTCTTTCATCTAAGATTGTGAATCTCTCATATAGGAATTGCATATATTAGAATAAATGAGAGAAGGGGGAGGGGGGGTGAATCAATGGCCTAAAAAATATTCCAATAAATCAACCCCAAAACTTAGTACCACAATTATAAGCCTCTAGTTATCTTCATTCCTACAAGATGTATGCCTTGAAATAATCTTAACAAATAACTACTGCTCAAAGTTCACTATTAAACCATATTCTTAATGTTTACCAAATAGCAGTCTATCATTTATGAAAATACATACTTAAATAACTTAGTGTATACCAATTAATCCTATTTTACTAATGTGTAAAGAAAAACATGAAAGCAATCACTCATAAACACATTTGACACATGGATTTTTAACGTGGAAACCTTGTTAAGAGAAAATCCACTTGGGACCGGTAACCCAATATTTTTACTCTTCTGAAGTGAGCTCGGTGAAGATCCAACGTTGTTAAAGGTTACAAACACACTGTTAAGTGCAACCTTGTTAGAGGATTTAACACTAACAGTTAATCACTTGATATCTGGCATTGCACTATGCTATCTTCATGAATTAACCTTTTGACACTCCTTGGGATGTATCTCAATATATAAAGGATTTGTTTAGATCCTGCTCGGTTAAGAGACTTTTATAATCCAATGGTTAAACTGAAACAATATATGATCTATTCATAAATACAACTAAGACTTTCATATTTTTAGATCTATTGTAAGCTCATAATACCTTTCTGATCAATGTTTCTCTATAAGACCTTTTCTCCACTTCTTTCTGCTCGGTGATGTTGTGCTTCTATGTTGCTTGGTGTCCGCAGAAATATTAGCTCTGTTCTTCAGATTGATTAATAAGGTATGAATGAAGTCTTTCTTCACCAGTTTCTCTTCAGTGTCCTCTTCTCTATTTACTCCCCTAATTCATAATGAATTGTCTTGTCTCTTTATAGACATGATTTCACCATTTCAAAGTCCTTGACTTTCTTGTTCTTAGCATGATTTGCAATTCTCTCCTTTCTTTCTTTAAAGCTTTACTTCAATTTTATCCCATAGATTTATCTTAGACAATTGGAATAAAATAGATTTAAAACTCTAGCTTATCTCTGGCTTTTAACTTGTCGATGAAAACAATGTTGTCAACCAGTTAACTCCATCTTTAGGTCTTTCCATCTAAGTCTTTTGTCATTTCTAAACTTCAGTTCTTTTCAGTGTTTAACTCCTTGTTAGCTCGATCTTGACTTCAGTTGTCCTCAGGCATCTCTGTTCGTCGGGGTTGTCTGTCCATCAAGTAACACTGTGGTTCTACTCATCGGTAATGCTTTCTCAGGTTTCTTGCTCGGGTATCACTGTGACTTTTCTCTTGGATTTCTCTATCTGTCGGTGTGCAATGTCCATCGGTGTTTGTTGTCACTTAGTGTATACTGAACTTTTATGCATTACTAATAGCATAACCTTTATCTCTTTGGTTCTTTGAAGTCTTTGACACTATGTATATAACCAATCAGATTATGTCAAGTTGACATCAATGAAAATACAATACATTAATTGATTTAATGTCTTGCATTAACTTTCTCCAGCTCGGTGATCATCAACTTAACATCTTCATACATGTAATTAGTTATGGTTCATCAACATAGCCATCTATAAATCTTCTATAATATTATATTCAGTGATTTTTCCTAAATCTTTCATTTATTAATTACCTAAAAATATTTTGGTTAAAATTTATCTGTAAATCTTCTCTAAATATTTCATTTAGAAATAGCCTAAAAATATTTTTGTTAAAAGTCACCTAAAATTCTTTCATTAAAAGTTATCTGTAAATCTTCTTCTGAGTTGTCTAAAAATCTTTCATTTAGAAAATGTCTGAAAATCTTCTAGTTAAGAGTCATCTGTAAATCTTCTTGTAACATTCTATTTAAGGGTTGTCTGAAAACCTTTCAATTAGGAATCAATTGTAAATAATCATTTTCTTCAATCTTCCATTAAAATAACCTCTCTATCTGCATTTGATTGGAAATCTTACTGACAGCTACAATTAATGTTAGGTTTTCACGTTTCTCATGAATATATAGACCATTGAACGAAATTAAACAATGACACATGTTACCAACAATCTACCTTGGTTTGCAATGGGCAATTTGAAAAGGTTTTTAAGGTCAATTAGGAAATTTTTTCTGTTAGTTATGAGAGGGAGAGATATAGGGGGAGATATAGGGTAGGGGGTGGGATGTGGGTAAGGAAATAGAGATAGATGATATTATTATAAAATAAATAGATATAAAATAAATTTGGAGTTAGAGATGGAGATAGAGGAGATTGATACGAAGAGAAAGAGATGAGATAAAAAGAGAGAGGAGAGAGGTAGAAATAAAAGAGATGAATACATAGATAAAGAGGGGTATATGATAGGAAGATAGATATATAGAGGAAAAAGGAGAGAAAATATGGATAGAGATATGGATGGTGAGATAGAGTGATGAAGAGATAGAGATATAAGGATATATAGAGATATGGAGAAAATAATAAAGATAAATAGAGATAGACAGAGTGATAGATAGAGATAGAGAGTACGTATGTATAGAAAGGAGGAGAGATAGAGATATACAAGAAGAGAGAGTGTGAGAGGTAGAGGTAGAGAGATAGATAGTGGGATATGGAAGGAGTGAGGGAGGGAGAAATGTGGAGAGATAACAAGAGAAAGGGGGAGAGAGGTAGATGGGGGGAGAGAGAAATGGGGAAGAGAGGGGAAATAGATCAATTACACACACACACACACATATATATACATATCTACATATATATACATAATTATGTATATATGTTTCTTTTCATACACACACACACACACACACACATATATATAAAGAGAGAGGGGAGAGAGATATAGGGATGAAGAAATGATGAGTATGTATGTGTATATAAGAGATATGTGAAATAGAGAAACATAAAAGATGGGTGATAGGGAGAGATAGGGGCAGAAAGTAGAAGACATGGTGTGTGTGTGTGTGTGTGTGTGTGTGTGTGTGTGTGTGTGTGTGTGTGTGTGAGAGAGAGAGAGAGAGAGAGAGAGAGAGAGAGAGAGAGAGAGAGAGAGAGAGAGAGAGAGAGAGAGAGAGA
>MU225528.1:28569-57891 GCA_018584345.1 Thuja plicata
GAGAGAGAGAGAGAGAGAGAGAGAGAGAGAGAGAGAGAGAGAGAGAGAGAGATTCTTTATTGTTGTTCTTTTTAAGAGATGATTGTAATCAGGGTATTAAGGATCTATAGAAATCTGTAATAACATAAAAATCTGAATCACAAAGAGATTTGTCAGGCAGTTAGTATTCCCAATATTGAAAGAGGAAGCAAATAAATAATATGCATAATCATCAAATCATAATAAAATTAATCAAAACACATGAACATGCAAACCAAAATTCCTCCTTCTCTATGCAATGTAGGCTCTAAAAAATGAGTGCTCGATGTGCCAGCATAATAATTCAAAGCGATTATGGAACAAATTAAGAGAATTAGCTCTCTATTTATAAGATTTTCAGGGTTCCAATCAAGACTACATGATTTGTGGGGTTGATTGCATGTGATTGAAGAGTTGCACTCAAAGTGAGTGGGAGTTGAAGTCAATTGATTGCATGTTGACAACATAGATGGATTTGTTAAGAGGATAGATTGAAGAGTTGACTGATTTGATTGGAGACTTTAACTGATGAGGTGGAGTAGAAGATGAGATATATTAAATAGATAACTAATTTAATTGATCAGTTAGGACAGAGAATTGTGGATTTATATGAAAATCACAATTAGAGGGATAAATATGATTAAATAAAATTATTTATTTATTTGCACATTTGAGGAATATAAATAAATAATTAATCTTTATTTAAAATTATAAGAGGAAAAATTAGTTAATTAAATAAATATTATTTGTTTAATTAAGAGAGGGAAATTGATTTAATTATTACATAAATGTAATAATAATGAGAGGAAATATTTAATTAAATAATATGGCATAGAGTAATTAAATAATGTTTAAATATTTAATTACTTTATAGATGAATAATTGATAAAATAATTAGGTAATTAATTAAAATTATAAAATTATAGAGAAATGATGATTTTGAATTTAGATTATAGTAGAATGACACAAATTGATTAAATAATAAATATTGTTTAACAATCTAAGATGAATGTTAGTAAACTTATTGCGTTAGAGCAATTAGTCATTTTTAAGTGTTTACATTTTGCCCCTCTTTGATATAATGCATTTTCAAGTGTTATTTCAAAGAATAATTGATAAAATATGCCCCAGTATGCCTTTGTGAATCAATGTCAGCAACCAATTATTATGGTGTGCCCTCAAGGAAAGGAGTGAAAATGGAATGAAGGTTCCATTTCATTGACATCATGACTAGGATCATAATGCAATTTATGGATTGAAAAATCAAGGTCATACGTTAAAGTTATGGACTCTAGAAGGTTAAAGACATCATGACCAATAGAAATACAATATGTGCACGTCCATTGAGGTGGGTTAGGGGGTATAAAAGGGTTTTGGAAGGTATTTTTCAATTTATTTTTCACATTGAGCTATTGGATATCTAGGAGTGGAAGGAGCAGTTTCTGAGCATTTAGAGTGCGTTGATGGGTTACAAGGACAGAGTGCATATCAACGATCGAGTCAAGACTTATCAGTGACCAACTAATGCCCTGGACCTCTGGTAAATTTCACACTTTTTGCATTTATTTTTTCTCATTTTTTGTGATCTTTTCTAGCTTAGGTAGACAATGTTGGGTTGAAATGTCACACTCATAGGTTGCAATTGATGCACTTAGAGATATAAAGTGATGCAATTAGATTTAGTGTTTTTATTAACCAGCTCATGCTTATATGGAAAATATGCACTTAGGGTGTTCATTCGCCGCACTTAGGGGTTTTAAGTGACACACTTGCCTGGCAAATGTGACATAATAATCGAGCCACATTTGGCTACATAAAATGACACACTTCACTTACTATCTATATAAAATGAATGATTTCTAGGTGAGATGAATGTAATTTTGACTAATTTTTTTTACTTTTTTATGAATGAAATGAAATTTTATTTAGCATGTGTATAATTTACATAGCATAGATGTATGGTATATTTCATGTTGACCAACTATGTGACTTTACTGCATATGTAGATTAGGGATGATGTCCTCATGACATGGGAGAGTCATCACGTCCAGCTAGTGCATATAGACATAGACTAACTGATGAGGAACATGAGCACCTAGATAGCCTGGGATTATTATATGTTACTTTGATGCCTAAGATTAGGGAAAATAGGGGCCTTTTATCACCTTGTGCGAATGATAGCACTCAGAAATTCTTCCTTCCACCTTCCTATGGGAGAGTGCACGGTGACATTAGAGGACATATACAAGATTTTGAGGATTCCTATTCATGGGGAGAGGGTTGCATATTCATTCTAGACTGGGAGAGGAGCTTTATGCAACCTATTTTATTTTTAGGTGGATGAGTTGGGTATTAATGGATATGAGATCAGATGGCGGCAATACATGGTGGGGTTTGATCCATATTTCATGATATTGTGTGTAGTGGTAGTAGGTGTTTTGGTATCAGATAGGAGAGGGCATGGGTTTCATGTTGGGTGGGGGGAAATTATTAGCGATATGTTGTAGTGGGGTACAATTTATGCATGGGGACCATGCATTCTAGCTATATTATATCATCAGCTTCATGGCATCACTTACGATGGATCTTGGAGCTTGGGATGCAGGGTCACACTTTTACAAGCGTGTTCATTTTAACATATTGTTGTATTTTGTCCAATTTTTGATAGACTAGTGTTACAGCCCAAAAAACCCTATGTATATTATTATGATTCATTTGTTCACTGATAGGTGGGACACACCATATATTTGGAGACATTTATTGGATACTTTGAGGGATTTCAAGTGGAGATTGTATGTTGGATGCCCAGTTGGGATGGGGTCGACGAGAATCTCCAGTTTTTCAACAAGAAAGGTATTTAATTAGGAGGTCAACTCAATATTATTGTATCATAGAGATAGAATTACCATATAGGGTTTTGAGACAGTTTGGAGAGAGGCAGTGAGTGTCAATTTCTTCTGCACAGTTTATCAGGTGCACGATGGATGTTAGAGATTGGGGACCTGTTATCCGTATACATACTGCAGTGGCACAGTTTACCATGTTGGTACCATTGAGATGGCAGTGGAGGTAAGATGTTGGATATGCAAGTGTGACCATAGAGTATGATGTCTGGTGAACTACACACAAGCCGATACCATATATGAATCTAGGGGTACTATTTCCCATTTATATGCATCGATGAGCCTGACAACTTAGGGGGAGACATGAGATATGTGGTAGGAGAGCTAGATGAGGTGGTTGAGGAGGGAGGGGATGAGGTGAGAGAGGTGATGGTGGGGGAGGTGACGATGGTGGTCATGGAGGAAGGAGAGTCAATGGACAAGAGAGAGGGAGAGATGGAGGGTGAGGAGGAGGGAGAGATAGAGGGAGAGACAGAGGGAGAGATGGTAGAGATGGTGGAGGGATTACTATTGTAGCTGCCCCATTTATTCCTCCTAGTGGTGTTCCTATAACAACAACAAAAACAAAAAAGAATGAGGGAGAGGACATGGCGTATGTAGATGTGATTGATAGTATTTCAGAGGAGACTGGGAGTAGCAGTAACACTAGCTCCTCTAACAGTGATGAGGAGATGGAGGATGTGGTAGGAAGCGATGATATTGACCAGTGAATGTTTCCATATGTGGGGATGACATAAGACTGATGGATGTGGCCATGGGAAATTTTTTTGAGCCAACATAGGATGTACCTATGAGAGTAGAGGGACCTAGTTTTTATATTAACACTACACACAGACAATTTGAGATAGCACTATCAAGACTTAAAAGGATAGTATGATGGATTAGTGAGGAGAGTGGGTTGAGTAGAGGCTAGAGCTATGGAGGAAGATGGTAGGGCTCAAGTGATAGATGCAAAGAGTCACTATTATACTGGGAGGGTGACTACCTTGGAGAGGAGGATGGAGAGGGAGATGGATATGAAGAGAGACAGTATGAGGTCCAAGATATAGGTAGCTGAGGGAAGGGCATAGGAAGCAGATGCTAGAGCTAGGGAAGTGAATACCAAGGTGAGGGACTTTATTTCTAGTGTACATGATTCCAATACTCAACATATTATCGATAGATACTTCCAGGAAGGGGTTGAGAGCAATAGACAGACCTAAAAGATGTAGAGGGAGATATATTACTAGAGCGGGGCTTATGAGAAGGTTGTGTCTATTACACAAAGGATTCCTAGTTACACACTTTCTCATCAATCTAATCAGACTCAAAGATTGTAGAATAGTGGTGCAGTGGTGCAACATGACATAGCATCGCCATTAGTGATAGGTGCTCCTTTTGGACATATCATGGCTGGGAATTCTATTTCAGTACCACCTAGGCCTCATGGATGAAAGGGTGAAGGAATTATACCATTTAATGTTGGATAGATTATTTTTGCATATATTTTGCGAGCTTGAAAGCTCTCCTTATGACATTATACCATGATACTGTTAGTCTAAGTTTAGTACTTGTCCTTTTATATGGTTTTCTAAATCACCCTTATGTATTTTGATTACCTTCATTCCCTTAAATATTTCAAGTCCAGCCTTTTACTAAAATTGTTAACCTGTGGTCTTTCCAAGCCTTGAAAAAGTGAACATATTATTTACTAAAAAATTGTTTGAACAAGTTTGCACACTCTTGAACACCCTTGAATAGGTTTTAACTTAGTTAAAAATGGTTCAAGGTAGTTCAAGTTAGTTCACAATTTTAAGAAATTTGACAGGTGTATAAAGATGGTGGAAAGGATTCATGTACTTATGAGTTATGGGAGAACTAAGGCATGTCAGTGAGGAGTGTTGTTTGAATGTTGACTTGTGTGACATGAAAGCTTGAATAGTGTTGAACACATGCAAATCATCTTGAACATTGTTCAAGCTTGTTCAAAGATATTCAAAAAGGAACACAAGCCAAATTAAAGGGTAATCTTCTGACAACTAAGCAGTGGGTCCTATGGGAAAATGTGCATTTAATACTAAAAGATAGTGGCGTAAGTTAACACATATGAGGTGTCCAAAATAATCATTAAACTTTATGGCATGGGGATGTGTGTAAATGGTAATAATGTATTGCATGTATAAACTATCGAATCAAATCTTTCACTTTCACTTTCGTAAATATTTGCAATAAATAATTAAATTCCTCATGATCCCTCTATTTAATTTGATTGCTTCACTCATATTTTGAAATAATAACATTGTTGAGAGACAAGCAGACAAAGGTAAGGACATTGGAGCTCCAGTAGTCAGGGATACCTGCAAAGCAAGGCGAATTAGGTTGTCTTCACTATAAAATTTTCAAATTTAAATTGCAAAAAAAATGGAGAATTCTATAGTAGATATAAGATTGCTGGAATTATGAAGTCTTCATTTCATCTATTTGAGAATATATCAAGTCTGGTTTGTGAAGGTCCAATTGTGAAGGACACTGCCCTAGGGGACTATAATCTAGAAAGGTTATCAGAAAGCCTTGCTAATTCTCTTGAAGGCATGCCATCTTTATAAATTTTACATAGCGGATTGTGTGTAGCTGAAACATTTCCTCCCGTAGTCATTTTCCCTATGTTGATTTGTGAATGTATTCATAATTATGATCAAAGAACCGAGTCAATTCTAAAAAAAGATGGTAGTGTTTTGATGTCAATTAATAGAGAAATTGTATCCGTAGCCTTCCAAATCCCAGAGCAAACCTTTTCATCCTTTTCTCCAGCACAATCTTTGGTTAACTTAAATAAGAATAAAGATGGGAATTGTACTTCTATGGCTAAACACTAGTTGTTAAACCCTCTGAGAGGAGGCTCACAATTACCCAAAAAGTTTAACAGGGACCACAAGCACTCATATATCAGAGATGGCATGGTTATGCTGCAAAGAGTAAGAGGGTCACCAAAAGCTTACTTTTTCTGACTGGCTATTCTGTTATGTTCAAATTATCCTAGAAGGGAAACAAATCTTAGACTGGGCTGAGCTAATTTGTAGTTCTATGAGAGGACAAATCAATAAATCAAACTTCACTGGAAGTAGTTTCTTCATGTCTTCCTATCTCATGTATTATCTAGCCTATAGTAGATAGTGGAATGAAAAGCCTCACGAACCATGGACTGATGGTATGTGTGTCTATGATTATTTTCCCATTTTGCATAAGAGTAACATAACCCAAAATTATAGGAGGGTGCATGACACATTTATGGGAAAGCTCTATTTTGAATTAACTAGAAACTCTGCTAGAAGAATTAGCCCAGAAGCCCAAGAATTTGTGACTAAGTATGGAAGTTTCTACATTCATTTCTCTAGGTTTACCTACATCAGGGTTGGTGGTTTTGAAGATTCACCCATGAGACTGCCTAGATACACATTTGATTGTTTCATTCTTGCTAAAATATATAGAGAACTTACCATCATTCTTAAGAGATTCCTTCCTTAAGAAGAATGGGAAAAAACCTTCCCCATGAAATTAGGTAAACTTTCATGTGCTTCCATGGCAGATGAAATAAGTATAGGAAGTGACCTTCGACACTTTGATTTCAAGTTTTACACTGAAAGGGAAAGATTTGATAATAAAAACTATGCCAGTGGGAGCCTAGGGCTTAGGTCACACATGTTCCCCATTCCTCATCTTGAAGATTTCTGGGAAGATTGCATTGATGAGTCCCATGTGAAAGAGAGAGAGATCATAGAATATTGTTTATATCCCAAATTTTGTCCATGAGATCACAGGTTAATGTAGATGGAGTAATTGATGATGGCTCTACTCTGATTGAACCAAATTTCAAGAAACCAACTAAAAGTGAAGAGTATGTTATTGATTGGAACAAGGATGAAGAAGAAAACATTGAATAGAGAACACAACATGTGCTCCACTTGACTGAGGAATGGTTGTTAACATAAAGGAAATAGAGGCAGTCTAGTTCTAAGTAAGTTGAAGTTAAAACTTCCTCTTTGTCTTCCTCTCCCTTTGTTTCTAATTTTCCTACATCAATTGATAATTTAGGTTCCTTAGGGAAGCAACGGGTTAAGAATTCTTGGAAAATGGATATTACAGAGTGTGCACCCGTGGTTTCTCCTTAAATTATTACAAGATCAAAGACTTGATCCAAGATTAAAGATAAAATGGCCCAAGAGAACATAAAGAAAATCAACTTGGACGATGATAAATTTGGTGACATGAGTTACCAGATTGATGAGGATGAGAAAGTGGGAAAGGATATTTTTGATCTTGATGATGTGACACTAGATCTCATGGACACACCATCAAAGATGACATAAAAACCTACTACAAAAAATACAATGCCAAAATGGCTGACCTCCTCTGTGAATAAGAAGTGTTGCCTTGTTCCTCTTTCACTCCATGTGCAAGATATTGTCACCAAATATGTTAAGAAAACTCCCAAGACCAAAAAGGTAAAAAGAACTGCTCGGATGTTTGCATATGCAAAGAATGGAAATTTGATTGCTGAGGTATCTACCTATAGGCCGAAGGAAGAGAAATATGAACTTGCAGCTGAATATTTTTCGGTCACCAAAACTGAGTTAGGAACTATGGATCGAGCAGGTAAGAATCATCTGTTCAAGGAGACAGCCCAGTAAATTCTCATGAGTTCCTGGGAGGACAGTAAAGAAAAGGAGATGAAGTAGACCACTGTGTCTCTATCTCAATTTATTGATACCTTTTATAACTTTGATGTTACACCTTTAATTCAATCACCACAAGTTTTAAACCCAAACTCTTCTAAAAGAAAGAATCTATTGAATCAAGTTCAATGTGGCCGAGTCTTGGTGTCCTCTGTAGATGAAGGGATAGATGAGGTAATTAAAAGTGGCCTCAAATATGTCAAAGATTCCCAAGTGATCCTTCATGATACTAAAGCCCTAATGGTGGATTTGTAGACACAACAATAGATGTGGAACAAAGAAGAAGAAAAAGGGGTTTCAACCATGACAAAGTTCCTAGATATAGATAGGTATGGCTATGCTAAGTTCTACATGGAAAATCCTCTGAAGTCCTTAGAGGAATAGAATTTATTTGTATTAAGGAATAATATAAGATGGTGTATTTTTTAAATCAGAAATAAAATCACTGAGACCAAAGACTGTGAAGGTGAAGCTAAACAAATCGAAAAGGCCACGCTGAATGAGCTGAAAATAATTAATTTTATGTATACCTATTCAGAAAGCTATGGGGACCAAGAACTTAAAGGAGCTCTGGAAGCCTTTGAGACAACCATGAGATTAGTTAAAGAAAAGGATAATCTAAAAGCTATAGACTTGACACTGATGGCTAGAATTGAGTCTATGATTTACTTATGCATTGATCAACTGCCCGAGATAGTAGAAAGGGTCAAAAAGTTGAAATAGAGCAAAGAAGCTTTGATGACCAGAATCCTAAATTTGAAGATCCCGCATTTTCAGGTCACTAAGGATATTGTGCAAGCACACAAAGAATGGAAGCCTACACATATTTCCATGGATTAAGGAGGGAGCCCTATTGAAAGCGAGGAATGTGCCGCTGAGAAGGAGCCCAATATAGATGTTTATTTTTCTTTAAAATGCATGCAAACCCTTAAGGATAGGTGTCCTTTTTACTTTGGTTCTATTTTAATAACTATTTTTCTAAGAGGTCAGGTTTTCAAGGAGACCTCTCGGTATATTGAAACTATAAATAGTGCTGCTAAAAACTGTGAAGGGGTTCCATTTACTTACCAAAAACTAGATTTTTTTTGGATTTCTGTAGTAGTTTTTTTTAGATATTGGACAGACATTGGAATGAATCTGGTTTTACTATTGGAAAACATATCTACATCTTTGCCTATGTCACAGTTTTGGAATACATTATGATTAAGTTTTCAAATATGTTATTTGGAACGAGTGAATGAGTGTTCTGTGTTAACATTATGATTCATTCTATAATGTATTTTGCAAATTCATAGTTGCTTGATTCATCCTATGATCTATTTTTTATAGTTATGATTCTTTCAACTTCATGCAATTTTTATTGATAGAAAAACTGTGCTTTTCTGTCTCTTATTTTCACATTTATCTATCTTTTCTTGAAGCAATATTGTTGTGGTTATCATCTAAGAATGATGGAGAAACCTTTATAAGCTTTCTGGTAAAAAGATAAATTTATAAATTAGTGTTAGAAAGTTATCAAAAATTGATCCTAGGGAATTGTACCTAAGATTAAATTTAGAGGGAAGTGATCTAAATACACTTACCCAAATTTTACTAATTGCTTGTCTTTCAAGAGGGTCATAGAGTGGTTTTGTAAATAATTTATCAAAGGACAAATCTGTTCACTAATAGATTTTTGGTGACTCTAATGGGGAGCACTAAATAGTGTAGATATGTTTTAAATGCTTTCCTTGATGAATAATTATGGTGCTACTTGTTATTGTCATACCTAACCAGGAGGAAATACCTCTTGTTCTTCAACTCAACTTGAACTTCAAAGACACCCAAGAAGATATCATTGCCAATTTGAATACCCTCACTTGGAAAATAAAGACCACGAATCAAAAAATATCAGCAAGTTCTTTTTGGTTTTGGAAGAAGAGGAAGATATAGGTGAACGGTTGAGAAGTCTCCCAATAGCTCAAGAAGAAGAAATTGTGAATAGAGTTTTCCAAAGACCATAAAAAAAAATACTAGATTCTTGGCCGTACACCATGTCTCAAAGGAGGGAGGGCATTTTTTATGCTTTCTATGAAAGACTACAAAATCTCCAGTTTTGAACTGCCTACATCCCAAAGCCAAAAGCTAAGAGTAGGCCTCCTTCTCCACCTAAAGCCCCATCCAATATATCTCCATCCACTAGTGTCTGGAAATCTATAACATTATCTAGCATTCAAGCACCCCCCTCATAACCATCTTTCCAGTCACAATCATGGCGCAACCATGGGGTGCATCAGTTTGTCCTCTCGCGCTTGTTGCTCATAACGCCCTCCCAAAGGGTGTTAAATATGTTCTTCCCAAATTCTCTGGAGATGGTATGGCTTCAGTAGAGGAACACTTAAATGCATTTAGTGTATCTACTATTATTTTGGCAGTGTAGCATGAAGATGTAGCTGTTAGGCTTTTTGCGCAATCCTTGACAGAAGGAGCCACATAATGGTTTGGCCATTTGTCCACTAGGTCTATCACAAGCTGGAAAAGCATGAGGAATACTTTTGAAAACTATTTTAAAGGTGCCGATGATGAGCATTCTTTGTTGGTGAAAATTACACAAATGAAGAAAGAGATTCATGAGCCAATGAGGGATTACGTGGCCCGGTACAACAAGGTTATTCACAAAATCCCTACTACCAAAAGACCGACTCCAAAAAACCAAAAATGCTTTTTTCATGAACTCCATGCCCCCGCACATTAGTTTTCACCTAAGAAGAAGTAGACCCTCATATTTAGCTACAACCCAAAGTTATGCCACTAAACTAGAGGATGATCTTATCATAGTGGGGAAGTGGAGGAAACATGTACAAATGTCGCACTCTCAGGCCTCTACTTCTTCTTCCTCAGACCCTATCATTCAAAGGCTTATGAATGATGTCATTTCTTTGAAGAGGAAACTGTCAAAACATGGATCTTCCTATCCTCCCATGTACCAAGACACTAGTCAGAAACAACCTAACCAATGGCATGGTAAAACTCTTTTGTTACCTTTGAGTCAACCAAGATTCTCCCTGAAGGCTTCACCTAGAGAAGGAGTCATGTGCTCTTTTCACCTGACAACAGACCATGATGGAAATTCTTGTCTAGTTATGTTGAGACATGTACAAATGGAAGAAACTAAAGATGTACTAGGGGAATGTACAGTAGAGGAAGTGGCTCAAGAGAGACTTGGTGACTCTGGCTCATATTACCTAGAATACGAATCTAACTCTAAAAGGGGAGATATTTTAGTCACTCTTGAAGACCCAACATGTGCCATGTTGACCCACAACCAAAAGACCTCTAAGTACACCCCAACAACATCAGGTACTTTCTAGAAGACTAAGTAGCATGTAAGTAATGTTTTTCCCTCTATTCCTAAAGTTCATGATTTTAAAGTTTTGCAAAGAGATGTTGGCGTGTCTTCATTTGATATTGTCGATTTATGTAAGTCCTTTGCCATACAAATTTTACCTGCAAAGTATTTAAGATTGAACCCTAAAGATCTTGAAAAAGTGGTTAGATATGTCAAAGGTGATCCTTCACACCCCTCCCAATCGAATCAATGTACCACAGATCAAAATGATGATCCTATTTACTCTCCCACAGTTGCATCACCTTTTGTTGAAAATCAAAATAATTTATCAGCTACCTCTACTTTAGAAGAAAAGTGTGATGTTGGTGAAGTAAGAAAACTTGATCCCTTCTACATTTTGCTGCTCCTTAATGGCCTCAAGTTAAGTAACTGTATCATAGATTCAGGTGCTTCAGATAAATTTATGCCGTCATCTGTTGCCAAATCCTTAGGCTTGACCATGACTAAAACCTTTGGGAGATGTTATTCGATGGATGGTTAGAAGGTACCCTTAATAGGTTAAGTAAAAGATGCTCAAGTTGTTTTAGCGGCCTACCCAGATAAAAGGTTAAAACTGAAAATTCTATTTGCAGATATACCTGCAAGTTACAAAATTCTTTTAAGAATAACTTTTTTGTAGGGATATGGGTGGAGAAATAAAGATGGATGTGTCAAAGGCAATCATCCCTGTAGGGAAGAAGAAAGTCAAACTAGAGCCTGAAGCAAAAAATAAGTATATAGTCTTCCCATCTGATAATTATATGATCTTCTCAAATGATATTTCTCTAGTTCTTGCAGCCTATGATAGCATCACACAGATTGGTCTATGGAATTCAATGAAATTTGTGCTAGTGCTGGGTCTAGAGATCGTGTGGTGCTTAAGGGTCCAGATGGTGAATATCTTCCCTTTTCCTTTAAGTTGGATTTTAAAAACACTAATAACACTGCTGAGTATGAGGCTCTATTATTAGGATTACAAGAAGCAAAGGCACATGGGATCAAAATACTTGTGGTGAAAGGTGATGCCAAATTGATAGTTAAACAGGTGAAATGTCAGTTTACAGTTAAGAATGAATGCCTGAAACATTATAGGAATTTATTCTAGAGCGAGATTGAAAATTTTGAGGCTTTTTCTATAGAGGCAGTTCCAAGAAGCTTGAATTCATGAGCCGATTCCTTAGCAGTGTCAACATCCCTGTTGCTTCCTCATCCAGATTTGAAAATGGATACATACAAAATAGAAATGATATGCAGGCCTGATGTTCCTGACAACATTGAACATTTGTAAGTATTTGAAGATGATGCTCATATAAATGATTTCATGACATGTGTAGAATTCTTTTCATCCACTTATGCGAAAGGGATGAATGAAGCATGTGAAGAGTCCAGTTCTAGATCACTACCAGTGGAAGAAGTAGTTCAGTTAAAAGTCAATAAAATCCCTAAAGGGTTGATCTCTCTTGAAAGCTTGTTTTCCAAGAAGGATGATAGTCACATCCCAATAAGAGGTCTACATTATGAGGTGTTGAAAGAATATGATAAAATAAATATTGGAAGTGTAGCCAAACCCCGATGGATATTTGTAGGAAAAACTCTATCCACTCAAGAAAAGAAAAATTTACAACTTTTGTTAATTGCCTATATGGATGTATTTGCCTAGAACTATGATGATTCAAAATATTACAGAAAAGGAAATTTTAGTCATCATATTCCTCTCAAACCAAAATCTAATCCATTCTGGCAAAAGCTCTAAAGTTGTAATCCCAAAGTATCAGAGGCTATTCTATGGGAAGTGGACAAAATGTTAAAACCAAGAATCATATACCCCATTCATCACTCAAAATGGATTGCAAATATTGTCCCTGTCAGAAAGAAAAATGGAGAAATAAGAATTTGTGTTGATTTTTGAAATTTGAATCAAGCCAACTTGAAGAATAATTATACCTTGCCAAAAATGGAACATTCCCTGCAAACCGTGGCTAGATCTGAGATGATGTCCCTACTTGAAGGATTTTCAAGCTACAATCAGGTAAGTGTGTCAGATGATGACAAACACAAGACTGCTTTCACTACACCATGGGCGACGTTTGCATATAACTGAATGCCCTTCGGTTTAATCAATGCAAGGCTACCTTCTAGAGAGCTATGGATTCTTCCTTTACTGACATGAAAAATAGGATAATAGTGATCTATCTAGATGATTTGATGGTTTACTCTAAGAGAAGAAAGCATCACATCAGAGACCTTAAATTAGTCCTTCAAAGGTGTAGAGATCATGGTATATATCTCTCAACCCTAAAAAGTCCATTTTCTATGTAACAAAAGGAAAACTACTAGGTCATATTGTCTCCAAGGAAGGAATTAGGATTGATCCTAAAAGAGTGAAGGCAATTTAACATATTAGTCTAATATCAACTAGGATAGAGGTTAAATCTTTTTTTGGTCAGATCAAATTTTTGAGAGCCTTTATTCCCAATTTTTCTAAGTTGAATAGACATATTGTGGGGATGATGAATGAAAAGAAACTTTTCAAATGGATAGAGGATGGTAAGAAATCCTTTAATGTGATTAAAATTATCATAGCAGATGCCCCTATTTTAGTTTATCCTAATTGTAAGAAATATTTTATTATTTATTGTTATGATTCTGATCACTCTTTGTTGGGAATCTTGACTCGGAAAGATGTTTCCAAGATGAAGCACCAATTTCCTTTATGAGTACTCCATTAAAAAATCATGAGTTCAAATATTCCTCCATAGAAAATAAATCTTTTGTTGTGGTGAAATCAGTCAAACAATTCAAGTTCTATATCCTTCACTTTCACTCCATAGTGTACGTACATGAATCTACTATGAAAAGTCTACTCACTCAACAAGAGATAGCAATGAATAAGAGAGAAGCATGGGTGACTAAAATACAAGAATATGACTTGAAGATAAGACCTACCAAGTTGGTCAGGGGAAGAGGTCTCTGTAAGTTCATAGTAGAGAATTCAAAGCAATTAGAAGAATATGAGGATGAAGTATCTCAGGTATTACTGGTCAATTTAACAGATTCTTGGTTTTGTGATATAACATATTACCTAACTTATGGAGAGTGTCCTGCATGATAAACACCCAAAGAGAGGCATAATTTGAGACTACAGACAACAAAGTATGTGATATGGAAAGACACTTTGTTTAAGAGGGGTCTAGATGGAACTTTTCTTAGATGCGTAGATAAGGATCAACAATTACAATTGTTAAAAACTTTTCATGAAGAGGCCTTTGGAGGACATTTTTCTTCAACTATTAAAACTTTTAAAATCATTCAAAATTGTTTCTATTGGCCATGGATGTTTAAATATGCATATGCATATGTCAGGAACTATGAGAAGTGTCAACTATTTTCAAGAAGGCCTTAGTTAGCTGCTCCAACTCTGAAATCTGTTGTGGTGAGCGAACCTTTTAAGCAATGGGGGATAGATTTTGTTGGGCCAATTAATCCTCATTTGAGTGTTAGTCATGTCTATATTTTAATAGTAACCGACTATTTCACTAAGTAGGTTGAAGCCATCCCAACTAGAAAAGAAAACTCCCAAGTGGTGTGTGACTTCCTAAAAGACAATATTCTTGTGTGCTTTGGAGTGCCTCAAAAGACTGTAGCTGATAATGACACATATTTGTCATCACAAGAGCTGACTCTGTTCTGCTATGATCATAGTATATCATTGGCCCATTCCTTAGATTACTTTCCATAGGGTAATGGACAAGTGGAGTCAAGTAATAAAAAAATGGTTTCCATCATGAAGAAGTTAGTAGATGACAGTGGTAAAAAATGACATAAAAAAAATATTTGAAACCCTTTGGGTTGATATATTAACTCCCAAGAGGGAAATTGGTATGGCGCCCTTTGATTTAGTCTATGGAGTGGGTGCTCAAGTATCACTTCCCTTGGAATTGTCAGCAATAAAACTGCACATGGCAATTGAGGATAAAACTTTCAAAGACTCTTTGGAAAAAAATATTATGTACTTGCACAAGTTAGAAGAAGAAAGAGAAGCGCTAGTGGACAAAATTACTGAACATCAAGCCAGAGTTAAGAACATTTTGTATAGAATAGTTAGACCTCAAAGATTCATGAAAGGAGATGAAGTGTTACTATGGGACAAGAGGAAGGAGCCAAAGGGAGTGCATAGCAAGTTTGAATCACTGTGGAAGGGAACCTTCATTATTGTAGAAGAACTAGGGTCCAATGCCTTTAAATTGGCTTATCTGGATGGAATAGTCTTACCATTTTCCTACAATGGACAAGACTTAACAATTTTCAAGCTCTGAGTTCCTTTTTATCTGAATTTTGGTACATATTAGGCCTAGCTTGATTTCTTGCTGTTTTTTTTCCCTTCCCGTCCCTATGAATTTTTTCTATGCCCTTTCAGTCTTTGGGAAACTAGAGTTTTGAGTTCTCTTCCTTTTGACAAAAGCAGTCCCCAATCAGAGCCGATGTTAGTCTAAGCTTAGTAATTGTCCTTTTATATAGTTTTCTGAGTCACCCTTATGTATTTTGATTACCTTCATTCCCTTAAATATTTCAAGTCCATCCATTTACTAAAACTGTTAACCCTGTGGTATTTCCAAGCCTTGAAAAAGTGAACATATTATTTACTAACAAATTATTTGAACAGGTTTGAACACTATTGAACACCCTTGAATAGGTTTGAACTTAGTTCAAACTGGTTCAAGGTAATTCAAGTTAGTTTACAATTTTAAGAAATTTGACACGTGTATAAAGATGGCAGAAAGGATTCATGTACTTATGAGTTACGGGAAAAGTTGAAGTCCCAACTGCGGAGCTAAGGTATGTTAGCGCAGGAGTGTTGTTTGAATGTTGACTTGTGTGACATGAAATCTTGAACAGTGTTGACCACACATGAACCATCTTGAACATTGTTCAAGCATGTTCAAAGATATTCAAAAAGGAACACAAGCCAACTTGAAGGGTAATATTTTGAAAGCTAAGTAGTGGGTCCTACAGGAAAATGTGTATTTAATGCTGAAAAATAGTGGTGTAAGTTAACACGTCTAAGGTGTCTGGAATAATCATTAAATTGTACAGCATGGGGATGTGCGTAAATGGTAATAATGGATTTCATGCATAAAATGTCAAATCAAATCTTTCGCTTTCACTTTCATAAATATTTGTAATTAATAATTAAATTCCTTATGCTCCCTCTATTTAAGTTGATCACTTCACTCATATTTTGAAATAATAACACTATTGAGAGACGAGCGGACAAAGGTAAGGACATTGGAGCTCTAGTAGTTAGGGATATCTGTGAAGAAAGGTGAGTTAAGCTGTCTTAACTACATTATTTTCAAATTTAAATTGAAAAAATAGAGAATTCTATAGTAGATATAAGATTTCTGGAATTATGAAGTCTGTATTTCATCTATTTGGGAATATATCAAGTCTGGTTTGTGAAAGTAGAGTTGTGATAGACACAGACCTAGGGGACTATAATATATAAGGGTTACCTGGAAGTATTGCTAATTCTCTTGAAGGCACGCTAGCTTTAGAAATTTTACATAGTGGATTGTGCGCACCTGCAACATTTCCTCCCACAGTCATTGGCCCTGAGTTGATTTGTGAATGTATTCATAATTATGATCAAAGGACTGAGTTAATTCAAAAAAAAAATGGTAGTGTTTTGATGTCAGTTAATAGAGAAATTGTATCCCTAGCCTTCCAAATCCCAGAGCAAACCTTTTTCGACTTTTCTCCATCACAATCTTTGGTTAAATTTAATGAGAATAAAGATGGGAATCATACTTCTATGGTTAAACACTGCTTGTTAAACCCTAAGAGAGGAGGCTCACAATTACCCAAAAATTTTAATAGGGACCACATGAACTCATGTATTAGATGGTTATGCTACAAAGAGTAAGAGGGTTGCTAGAAGCCTACTTTTTCTCTGAGTGGCTATTCTGTTATGTTCAAATTATCCTAGAAGGGAAAAAAATATTAGACTGGGCTGAGCTAATTGCTAGTTCTATGAGATAACAACTTAATAAATCAAAGTTAAATGGGAGTAGTTTCTTCATGTCTTCCTATCTCATGTATTGTCTAGCCTATAGTAGACAGTGGAATAGAATGCCTCACAAACCATGGACTGATGGTAGGTGTGTCTATGAGTATTTTCCCATTTTGGATAAGAGTAACAGAACCAAAATTATAGGAGGGTGCATGACATATTTATGGGAAAGCTCTCTTTTGAATTGACTGGAAACTCTGCTAGAAGAATTAGCCCAGAAGCCCAAGAATGCATGACTAAGTATGGAAGTTTCTACATTTAGTTCTATAGGTTTACCTACATCAGGGTTGGTGGTTTTGAAGATTCACCCATGAGACTGCCCATATACACCTTTGATTATTTCATTCTTGCTAAAATCTGTAGACAACTTACCACCGTTCTTAAGAGATTCCTTCCTTAAGAAGAATGGGAAAAAGCCTTCCCCATGAAATTATGTAAAATTTCATGTGCTTCCATGGAAAATGAAATAAGTATAGGAAGTGAGCTTCGACACTTTGATTTCAAGTTTTACACTGAAAGGGAAATATTTGATAATAAAAACTATGCCAGTGGGAGCCTAGGTCTTAGGTCACACATGATCCCAATTCCTCATCTTGGAGATTTCTAGGAAGAATGCACTGATGAGTCCTAGGTGAAAGAGAGAGAACATAGTAGATTGTGTATATCCCAAATTTTGTCCATGAGATTGGAGGTTAATGTAGAGGGAGTAACTGATGATGGTTCTAGTCTGATTGAACCAAATTTCAAGAAACCAACTGAAAGTTAGGAGTATGTTATTGATTGGAACAAGGATGAAGAAGACAACATTGAATAAAGAGAACAACATGTGCTTCACTTGACTAAGGAATGGTTGTTAACAAAAAGGAAACAAAGGTGGTCTAGTTCTAAATCAGTTTAAGTTAAAACTTCCTCTTTGTCTTCCCCTCCCTTTGTTTCTAATTTTCCTACACCAATTGATAATGAAGGTTCCTCAGGGAAGAAATGAGTTAGGAATTATAGGAAAAAGGCTATTGCAAAGTGTGCACCTGTGGTTTCTCCTCAAAGGATTACAAGATCAAAGAATCGGTCCAAGAGTAAAGATAAAATGGCTCAGGAGAACATACATACAATCAATTTGGATGATGAAAAATTTGGTGACATGAGTTACCATATTGGTGAGGATGAGCAAGTGGGAAAGGATCTTTTTGATCTTGATGATGTGACACTAGATCTCATGGACACACCAACAAAGACAAAAGAACAACCTGCTATGGAAAATACAATGCCAAAATGACTGACCTTCTCTGTGAATAAGAAGCATAGCCTTGTTCCTATTTCAGTCCTTGTGCATGATATTGTCAGAAAACATGTTTGGAAAACTCCCAAGACCAAAAAGGTAAAAAGAATTTCTCAGATGTTTGCAGATGTGAAGATTGGAAAGTGGACTGATGAGGTAGCTACGTACAGGACAAAGGAGGAGAAACATGAACTTGTAGCTAAATTTTTTTAGGTCACCAAAATTGAGTTGGGAACTATGGATCGAGCAGGTAAGAATCATTTGTTCAAGGAGACAACCAACAAATGCTCATGACTTCCTGGGAGGACAGTAAAGAAAATAAGGAGATGAAGCAGACCATTATGTCTATATCTCAATTTATTAATACCTTTTTCAACTTTGATGCTACACCTTTAATTCAATCTCCATAGGTTTTTAACCCAAACTATGTTGAAAGCAAGAATTTGTTGAATCAAGTTCAACGTGGCCGAGTCCTGGAGTCCTCTATAGATGAATGGATAATTGAGGTAATTAAAGAGGCCTCAAATATGTCAAATATTCCCAAGTGATCCTTCATGATACCAAAGCCCTAATGGTAGAGTTGTAGACACAATAGCAGCTATGGAGCAGAGAAGAAGAAAAATGGGTTTCAACCATGACAAAGTTCCTAGATATAGAGAGGTATGACTACACCAAGTTCTGTGTAGAAAATTACTTGAAGTCCTCTAAGGAATTAAATTTCTTTTTATTAAGGAAGAATATAAGCTGGCGTATTTCTACAATCAGAAATACAATCACTGAGACCAAAGACTGCAAAGCTGAATCTAAACAGATTCAAAAGGCCATGCTGAATGAGCTGAAAATAATTAATTTTACCTATAGCTATTCAACAAGCTACGAGGACTAGGAACTAAAAGGAGCTCTAGAAGCCTTTGAGACAAACATGAGAGAAGTCAAAGAAAATGCTAATCCAAAATCCACAGACCTAACACACATGGCTAGAATTGAGTCTATGCTTTACTTATGAATTGATCAACTACCTGGGATAGTAGAAAGGGTCAAAAATTTGAAATGGAGCAAAGAAGCTTCGATGGCCAGAATCCTAAATTTGAAGATCCCACATTTGTAGTTCACTAAGGATCTCGTGCAAGCACACAAAGATTGGAAGCCTACCCAAACTATCATGGTTGAAGGAGGGAGCCCTACTGAAAGCAAGGAACATGTTGTTGAGAAGGAGCCCGATATAGATATTTATTTTTCTGTAAAATGTATGCAAACTCTTAAGGAAATGTGTCCTTTTTACTTTGTTTCTATTTTAATAAGTGTTTGTGTGGGAGGTCAGGTTTTCAGGGAGACCTCTCGGTATATTGAAACTATAAATAGTGCTGCTAAAAACTGTGAAGGGGTTCGATTTACTTACCAAAAACTAGATTTTTTTATTCTGATTTCTATAGTAGTTTTTTTAGATATTGGACAGACATTGGAATGAATCTGGTTTTACTATTGGAAAACATATTTACATCTTTACCTATGTCACAATTTTAGAATACATTACGATTAAGTTTTCAAATCTGTGTTATTTGGAATGAGTGAATGAGTGTTCTTTGTTAACATTCTGATTCATTCTGTAATGTATTTTGTAAATTCATAGTAGCTTGATTCTTCCTATGATCTATTATTTTATAGTTATGGTTCTTTCAACTTCATGCAATTTCCATTGATGAAAAAATAGTTCTTTTTCTCTCTTATTTTTGTGTTTATCTATCTTTTCTTGAAGCAATACTATTGTGCTTATCATCTAACAATGATGGAGCATCCTTTATAAGCTTTCTGGTAAAAAGATAAAGTCATAAATTAGTCTTACAAAGTTATCAAAAATTGATCCTAGGGAGTTGTACGTGAGATAAAATTCAGAGGGAAGTGATCTAAATACACTTACCCAACTGTTAGTAATTGTTTGTCTTTCAAGAGGGTGATAGAGTGGTTTTGTAAAGAATTTATCGAAGGACAAATCTATTCACTAAGAAATACATTTTGAGTTATATATATATATATATATATATATATATATATATATATATATATGATGCATTTTAGGCGGTCCTATATGATGTGTTCATGATCTATTTTACTTTATTCTTTATGTGATGCACATGATGTCTATTATATTCCCTAGTTTATGATATGATCCTTCTTATGTATGCATTTCCTATTATGATGTGATTAGCTATGATGCAAATTTTAAATGGTGACTATGCTAATCAGCTACATGTGTTTTTATATGCTTTTATATTATGGATGGACACATTTATGATGTGTACTATATGTATGATGTATGCAAAATAACATGCAAGGTGTTTTATTTTTTTGTTGTATCATGATACTTTATCTTAAGGATTTTATTATGACTAATAGATAGAATTGTTAGTAGTGATAGATAGGAAAATGAGAGAAAATGTGAGATAATACAAATGAATCTTGATCAAAACCTTAATTTATTTTTAACCAACCTTGAATTCCAACTTATTTGAGCAATTTATTTCATCATTGAGCCACTTTTAGTATAGAAAGTTTGAATATCATCATACCCAAATATTAACAATCTAAGTACAACTATCCCTTTGCATTCTAACAAGCACTTTTGAACATACAAGGAATGTGGGTTGATCCATCTAGGTCAGGCATTAAGCATTGAGGTGTGTGTAGCGTATCACAATTCTGTGGATGGTGTCTTTTGACATACTTGGAAAGTATCGGTTCAGATCTTTGTTCATCATTATGATCATCATTTTTACCTTCATTATGATCTCCATCGCTCGGTACATCGTCTTGAGCAATTTCCTGATTTTTGATATTTGCAGTCTGATGCTCGGGTGCATTGTTTTGTTGTTTGGGAGTGATACACTATTGCTCAGGAAAAGTGTCAAGCTCTTCATTGTAGAAAAACCTGTTATAATCTTTTGGTTCTTTTATGCTTTGCTCATCATTTTTCTCTGCATATTCATCTATTCTGACATTTGCACTTTCAATTATCTTGTTAGAGAACTTGTTAAGACATTTATAAGCCTTGATTTTGGTGGAATACCCTAGAAATATTCCTTCTTCACTTTTGGAGTCAAGCTTTCCATTTCTATAATCTTTCAAAATATAATATTGACTTCCAAAAATTCTGAAGTAACTTACATTGGGTGTGTAACTATACCATAACTCATAGGATGTCTTTTTGGAGTCCTTCTTCAATTGAACTATGTTCAATGTGTAGATAGCAGTACTGACAGCTTCCCTCTAGAAATTTTGTGTGATGCCATTTTTTATCATCAGTGTTCTGGCACAATCAACAATGGATTTGTTCCTTCTTTCAGAAATCCCATTTTGTTGTGGTGTTCTTGGTGCAGAAACCTATCTTTTAATTTCATGCTCATTGCAAAAGTTAGTGAATTCATCATAAATAAATTCCCCTCCTCTATCTGATCTTAAGCATTTTAGTTCCTTACCACTTTTTTTTTCTATAATAGCCTTATACCATTTAAAAATCTTGAATGCTTCTGATTTTTGTTTTAGGAACATAACTGTCATCATTATAGAGTAATCATCAACAAAGAGAATGAAATATCTATAATCATAGTAACTATTTGTTCTCATGGGTCCACATAGATAAGTATGGACTAGTTCTAGAATGGCATTATATTTATGGGTTTTGATCTTGAAACTAGACTTTGTCATTTTACCTTTTTGACAATTCTTACACATGATATGGTCGATCTTTGACATGCTCGGTAAGCCTCTTACTTTCCTTTTATTGCTTATCCTAATCATGTTGTCAAAATTGAAATGACATAGTCTCTTATGCCACAACCATATGTCTTCATTTCTAGCCATTAAACAAGTGGTGTTAATATCATCAAGATAGAATAGGTTACCTTTTGTCTATTCACTAGTTCCGATCAACCTTCCTGATTCATTGAAGATCTTTGCCTTTTATTCTCAAATGCTACTCAGTGACCTGTGTTATTCAGCTATGAAACACTCAATAGATTATAGTTAATTCCATTTACCCAGTATGCATTTTCACATCTGATCAGATTATTTAGCATAATGGTTCCTTTACCTTCAACCAGACAAGGTGAGTCATTACCCATTCTTACTGATCCACCATTATAATACTCGAAAGTTTCAAACTTTTCTTTATCACCAGTCATGTGGTGAGTGTAGCCACTATCTATAATCCAGACATCATTCTTACTAGCCTTATATATGAGTGTAGTCTCAACATAACTTTCCTCTTCATTTGAATCATCCTTCATGGATAAAAATACCATCTCAATGTCTTCATCAGATTCGGTGTCAGTATCTCCAACTTTGTTCTCATCCAGGTAACAAGCTTTCTTCCCTTTCTCCTTGTAGTCTTGGGTATCTCTTCTTTCAGATTGTTGATTGCTTCGGTAATCTCTATTATCACTTATGTCAAACTTCTTTTCATATGATTTGTCACTTCTTTCTTCTTCTTTTCTTGTGTTAGGACATCTAGCAACAAAGTGTCCAATCCCTTTACAATTAAAATATACAAGTGGTAATTTACCTTTGTATCTACCTTTGCCTCTCTGCAATATTCTAGCCATTAGTGCTTCAATCTCATCAAGTCCTTGGTCATCACTATCACTTTCACTATCATTTCTCATAGTGTGTTTATGATTTGAATTACTTATTTTAAAAGAAGATTTGAATGCAGACTCTATAGATGGTAAGATGTTGTTATCAAAGTTATTCATCTCAAATGAAATCAGTCTACCAATCAGACTATCTAGAGTAACATTATTGTTTGCTATTTCTCTCATTTCTTGTATATCAGAAACTCTAATAGCATATACAGGTAGTAAGGTTCTTAGAATTTTACTTACCATTGTTTCTTCTTCAAGTACACCTCCAACCCCTTAGATAGCATTGACTGCCTCTTTTATTCTATAACTATACTGAGTGATATTTTCTCCTTCTTTCATTCTTATTTCATCAAACCTTCCTCTTAGGATTTCTACCTTAGCTCTTAGTACATTAGCATCTCCTCCATGTACTAGCTTCAATTTGTCCCACATTTGCTTTGCATAGGTTCAGGTTTTGACATCTTCAAATTTAGCATCGAAGAGTGAGGAAGAAAGCTCTATCATCATGCAATTGTGCTCATTCTTTTCTCTCAAATGATTAATTATGTGAGGTCTTGTAGGCAACACATATTCAGTATCCAAGTATTGAGCAACATCATTTCCAATACATGATAGGTGGAGTCTTGTACTACTTTTCCATGATGCAAAGTTGTCTTTGTTCAACTTGGGCACATCTCGTTTTCTCATCTTGTGATCTTTTGCTTAGGTCTTGAAACCTTCCTTCTAAGCACACAATCTTTGATACCAATTTCTAGAATAACTGAGAGGGGGGGTAAATTAGTGGCCTAAAAAATATTCCAATAAATCAACCCAAAAACTTAGTACCACAATTATAAGCCTCTAGTTAACTTCAGTCCTACAAGATGTATGCCTTGAAATAATCTTAACAAATAACTACTACTCGGAGTTCATTGTTAAACCATATTCTTAATGTTTACCGAATAGCAGTCTATCATTTGCCAAAATACAGTAAATAACTTAGTATTTACCGATCAATCCTGTTTTAGTAATGTGTAAAGAAAAACATGAAAGCAATTACTCATAAACACATTTGACACATGGATTTTTAATGTAGAAACCCTGTTAAGGGAAAAACCACTTGGGACCGGTAACCCAAAATTTTCACTCTTCTGAAGTGAGCTCGGTGAAAATCCAACCCTGTTAAAGGTTACAAACACACTGTTAAGTGCGATCTTTTTAGAGGATTTAACACTAATAGTTTGTCACTTGATATTTGGCATTTCACTATGCTATCTTCATGATAAACCTTTTGATACTCCTTGGGATGTATCTCAATATATAAAGGATTTGTTTAGATCCTGCTGGGTTAAGAGACTTTTCTGATTCAATGGTTAAACTGAAACAATATATGATATGTTCATAAATACAACTTAGATTTATAGATTTTCAAATCTATTGTAAGCTCATAATACCTTTTTGATCAATGTTTCTTTTCAATACCTTTGCTCCACTTCTTTCTGCTCGGTGATGCTATTTCTCTGTTGCTCGGTGTCTGCAAAATTATTAGCTCTGTTCTTCAGCTTGTTTGATTAGGTCTAAATGAATAATTATTTCTTCATTAGTTTCTCTTTAGAATCCTCTTCTATATTCACTCCCCTAATTCATAATGAATTAGCTTGTCTCTTTATAGACATAATTTCACCGTTTCAAAGTTCTTGACTTTCTTATTATTGGTGTGATTCACAATTCTCACCTTTCTTGCTTTAAAACTTTACTTCAGTTTTATCCCGCAGATTTCTCTTTGACAACTGAAATAAAATAGCTTTAAAACTCTAGCTTATCTCTATCTTTTAACTTGTCAATGAAAAAAATCTTTATCAACCAGTTAACTTCTTCTTTAGCTCTTTCCAGCTAAGTCTTTTGTCATTTCTAAACTTTAGTTCTTTTCGGTGTTTAACTCCTTGATGGCTCAGTCTTGACTTCAGTTGTCCTCAGGCATCTCTGTCCATCTGTCAAGGTTGTCTGTCTGTCAGGTAACACTGTGGTTCTACTCATCAGTAATGATTTCTTGGGTTTCTTTCTCGGATATCACTGTGACTCTTCTCTCGGGTTTCTCTATCCGTCGGTGTGCACTATCCGTTCTTTGTTTGTTGTCACTTAGTGAATACTGAACTTTTATGCATTACTGATAGCATAACTTATATCTCTCTAGTTCTTTGAAGTCTTTGACAATATGTATACAACCAATCATATTATATCAAGTTGACATCAATGAAAATATAATACATTAATTGATTTAATGTCTTGCATTAACTTTCTGCAGCTTGGTGATCACCAACTTAACATCTTCAAACATTCAATCAGTTATAGTTCATCAAATCCTCATGGCTGGTTGGGCCATTGTTGACCTCCTCGCCACTATTGATTCTGCTACTAATTACCCTATGGTGGTTTCCAAGCCCATTGGAATTGTTTCCAATTCCCTTGGGGATTTTTACATTGAGGATTGGGGTAATTTGGCCACTGAGGTTGAGAATTATTCTAGGGAGAGTACTAAAAATTCATAGGAGGTTGCCATTGATTATTATAAAATAGACCACTAAATGTAAGAGGGTCTTGAGGCATACCTTTTCATTGGGCCCATGGTCTCCATTGAGAAATGTATAATACTTAGTCACCCTCACCCTCAACTTAATTGAAATCAGTGGGCAACTCGGTAGCTTCTAGATTAGCCACCATCTTACAGCTACACTCTCTCTTCTTTTGTCTGATATGGGGGAAGAATTTTGCCAAAATAGCTTCTACCTCATCATGTTTTTTCCTTTGCATGCATTGTATCTAGTTGTGTGGCCATGTTATTGATGATATCCTACTTAAAGTCAGATAAAAGATGAGTTATTTTTGGCTGTGAGGCTCTAACAATACTTGTTTTGCCTGTAGTGGACCTATACCCTTGACCTTTCTTAGCAGTAGCTCTTGAGTAGTTGAGGAAGATTTTATTGATATCATCCCATGTAGATTGGGTGATATCCCCTCCTACCATAAGGTCTAATGCTTTTGTGCACCCGTCATTAATACCCCTTAGGAAGATTAACTTTAAGACTCTTGGTTGAGCTGATGTTGAGTGTTTTTCTACAGACTGAACAAAAATCTTGACACATAATCTTCCAGGATTTTGTCCTCTTTCCATGTCATCTTAAAAATGTTGTCCCCCCTCATATCATTTCCTCTACAGTACTCCTTATACTTTGTCAAGAAAGAACTCTTCATTTCATTCCAATCATGAACTACATCCTGGCATAAAATCATAAACCATCTTGGAGTAGACTCTTTCAGAGTTGTAGGAAATGATTTGAGCCTATGGGGATTCATGGTGTAGTCATAACTATGACAGAGGATATCAAACTCAAAAAAAAAGGAATTTGGGTCCTCTGTCACAAGTCCATCAAATTTAGGAAGGGCCGAAGATGGTATTTTCTTGAGATTGTTTTTGTCATGTTGATCAGTAATTGGAAATGGAAAAGTAGGAGGATTTTCCATCCTGGGTGGACCTTGAGGTTGATTCTGAGGTTGGTAGATGACTAGAGGAAATGAACTTTCTTCTTCTTGATGCTCTGGGTATTGAATTCTTATATTGGTCAAGGCTTCAACAAAAGGATTAAACTCAAGTTGTTCTTCAAGGAGGTAAAAGCACAGTAGGTCACCTTCTGAAGATGAAGATGACGATGATGAAATAGAAAGGTTTACAATAGAATCCACAAACTGACCCTCCCCTTCTTCTTCTTCTTTAGGCACAAATATTTCTCCTAATTGGTTTTTGGGGTGATTTGGCAAGTACCTTCCTAGAGCGTCTCTTCTTATTCTATGCATGCAACTAGAATGAAGGTTTGCGGTAGTTGGTTGGGAAAATTTTGGTGGAAAATTCTAATTTACTTAAAATAGGAAGATGAAAGAATAAAATTAAAGAAAATTCTACAAATGGGTGAAAGGTAAAACCTCAATGGGAATTAGCACCCACAAATAATGTACTAAGAGTATAGTATCCTTGTTAAAATATTTAACCTTGTTAGGAGCTTATTGATGCATTACAGTACACAGTTCCTATTAAAGGACAAACCTTGCTAGGATTCAAGAATAAGAGTGGGCTCACTGCCCAAGCACACTGCCTAAAGAAGGTTAAATCCACCCTCAGGACTTACAATCTGAAATATAAATGTATAAGAGTTATACAATCCAGTGAACTGTCTAATCACAACTATCTTTGCTTGGTCAGTTCCAATGAAGTAACATAATTACAAACTCTACTCTACATCTAGAAAACTTCACATAAACAAGTCGGTAGCTTCCACAAATCATGCTTTCCAACAAGAAAAGATCTCTCCTATATAACCTATTACAATAATCAATTAGGTCGGCCAATTAGGTTTCCCCAATGTACAAATAATTAATTAACCCCTTTCTAAGATACACGCGGTACCTATAACAAGTAAAAATCAATTAAAATTCATAAAATATAATCCAAGATCCATAATCCACGCTCGCAATCCATAATACACACTTCATATATGAAGTCGGCCCCAAATAGGTCTCCTTTAGAACACATGTCACAACTGACATCACCAAGATTCCTATGATCCCCGAAATATAAATAACCTTCCTTAACATGTCTTCTTCCATGTGTTAAGCTTGCATAATGTGAATCCACGTTGCATGTAAGTTATACTCAAAACACAAAGACTAACTCTGTCAAAGATCACTGTCATCATTCAGTACCCAGTCTTCACTAAAACATATGTGACTCATCCATTTGACAATATTAAGTCATGCGACCTTAGGCATAAGATCACAACATAGCCCTGTATACATCACCATCTTCTCTCGTTCTTAATCAACCGTACAATATTCGTATACTTTTGTCAGTCAGCAATAACAGTAATAACCAATCTCATCTCCCTCCATAGAAACATATGTTGACATCTATTGACAAAACATAAATTCCAACAAAAACATCAGAGACCAATTCCAATAGTTGATACCATCATACCTAAAAGGTATTTAAGGTATGAGGTAAAACCAAATTCTAAACCTTGAAAGTCTTCCACCTTATTTTTCTTGCTATTTTTTTTTCTATCATTAGACACACTACATTAAATTCCTAAATCATTTACATTCACCTAATATGTGAACAGAAAAAATAAATAAAATATGGATGATGAGAAAAACTAAGAAAGAGCCTGTAAAATATTATGAACAATGATTTAAAACTGTGGTTCGGAAGAAAGAAGAAACCTTGACATAAAAGAAATGATTTGAGTGTCTTATTTTAGGGTTAACCTCTGAAATTATATTAGAAGTAGGTGAGAAGGTTTCCTCTGCATATGTGGTTGTAGTAGAATTAATCATCAAAATATAATTCTACTCAAAGATAAGGGAGAATGATTGAGTATGAAAGGATGAAATTGATAATTTCAATTAGAGTTTGAACACACAGTGTTGAAGTAATAAATTATAATGAAAGGATCAATAAAGATGAGACTTCTTCCCCGCGTAGATGGAGTACAAGTTATGGTTTAAAAATTGTAGTAGGGAATAATATTTGATAATAAAAGGCATGTAGAGGGCTACTACACTAAGAGAATAACTTAATAAATTCCCTACAAAGATAGCAAGAACATATTTTAAAACTGCATAAAGTGGCCAAAGATGATATAAATAGGTATCTAATATTACTTCAAGAAGAAGATGAATACAAACCAACAGTTCATGGATTGACTAGGGAAGCATTTTTGTATCAAAATTGTAAGGCATGTTTCTTGAAAAATAAGTCTATATGCTATAAAGAATTGGTAAATTTGGTAGAATAAGAAGAGGATGGGTTTCAAGGGTTGGATACGATGACATTAGATTGAGTTTTTCAAAGAAAATCATGAAATATATATGAATTTTTTCTAGCTTCATCAAATTAGGTTAGCTTGCTAATGGAGATAATAAGTCTAGATGAAAAAGAGGAATAAGGAATATTTGATTAGTTCAGTTAATAGTTAGGGCTGGATTAAGGAGAAATTTTTAACTTATTTGTATAATTATGAGTATCTTAACAAGAGGATGAGGTCAAAAAATATAGGAATCAAGGTCAAAGAGATGACCTTAAAGTTATCTATCACCTATGTATAATAATACAAGGTGACACAATGCGTCATACAAGTTGGATATTTGTGAAAGACATTTTAATTATAAATCTTTGGGGAATTCTTAATATATACCCTCTTGACATTAGAGTCAAGTAGAAAATAAGAGATCTACAAAAGAACATATTTGTAATAGAACTCTCTCTCTCTCTCTCTCTCTCTCTCTCTCTCTCTCTCTCTCTCTCTCTCT
>MU225528.1:94908-105695 GCA_018584345.1 Thuja plicata
ATAGACAGTCATTTGTTTCAAGTATTTCAAAGGCATACATCTTGTAGGGACTTAATAATCTGAGGTGTATTAATTGGTGGATTGAAGTTTAAAGGATAAAAATTTGAGGCCACTGATTCACCCCCCCCTCTCAGTTATTACTAACAAGCTCATCATTGCTTCACATTAAATTTGATCTTATCATCATTTATTAATAGTATTATGTACTCGATAAAACTTGCTTTGTAACTCGGTAACTGACTTCATTCACTACTTGGTGTCTAACTCATCTTCAGTGCTTGGTGCTTGACTTTCACTCAGTGCTTGGTAACTTATGACTAACTCACATAACATTTTATCGATTGACTTAGTCTAGCTCAGTAAAGTAACTCTTCCACTCATAACTTTAATTCATTGCAATTTCCAACTTGATCAATCAATTGTACCAATTTGATAACATCAAATATATAGTAGAAAACAACTATATCATCATCACTTAATCATTGTTTGAATTGTATTTGTCACCCATTTAACTTCTCTTCTTAAGATATGGTAACATAATAAAAATCAATTAATCAATTGCTTAACATCAATGTCAAAACAACAACGGATCTAACCATTTATAAAATCATGATACTCGGTATCACTCGGTCTTCATCATCTCCATCAGATATACATCAGTTAATCAAAAATCTCCCTCTTTTGCATTGATCGCAACAACTATAACTATGTTATAGCAATTGATGATGGCAGATCTCAAATACATAACTATACTCCCTCTGAGTTGAATTTATGTTTTCACTTTGATCTCTGATTTGAATCTCCCTCTTGGATAAATCTTATGTTTCTATAACATACCTTCTGAATCTCCTTCATGAGTAAATATTAGCAATTCATTCTCTCTCAATATCAATATCTCCCTTAAGGTGAAATATCATCAATTCAATATTCTCCCTCTTTGACAATAAAATCAAAAAGTTATACGCCGGAAAACTTGTTCCAGCAGTGGATTATACCTAACATGTACTCATAAATCATTGCATACAAAAAATTTTTCACAACTTTAGGAATCACCTAAAGTGTGTCATACTAACATCAATTCAGAAATTTATATTCTAATGAAATATAGAATTGATGCAACATGCCTCATGCTCTTTAGTGAACATTGGATAGGGGAAGAACCCCTAATTTACCTCTGAGATACTAAAAAGCATCTTTAGGTAGTGGATTTGTAAAGATATCATCCAATTGTTCCTTTAAATTCACATTTTTGAATTTCACATTCTTCTCTTGAACTTGTTCTCTCAAGTAGTGATACTTGATAAAAATGTGCTTGGTCTTTGAATGCATAACCGGGTTCTTTGAATGCATAACTGGGTTCTTTGATATATTAACAACACTTGTATTATCACAAAAAATAGTAACCAGATATGTGATCTCTTCTTGCATACCTTCAAGTAATTGCTTAATCCATACTATATTTTCACAATTCATAGCAGCAACAACATATTCAGCCTCGACAGTAGACTGTGAAATACAACTTTGTTTCTTGCTCAGCCATGTAACCAATCTTTCACCTAGAAAGAATGCACCTCCACTAGTACTTTTTTTTCATCAATGTTTCTATCCCAATATACATTAGTATAGACCTACAGATAAAAAGTACCTCATTTTTTGTACTGTAAACCAAACACTTATGTGCCTTTCAGGTATCTCAAAATTATTTTTACTGCATACATATGTGTTTGCTTCAGATTATAAAAAAATATTGCAAAAATTCAAACAGTGTGTGCTATATCAAGTTTGTTGTGAACAACATACTGTAATTTACCAATCATGGATTGGTAAAGAGTGTTATCCACCTCTTGTGTTTTATCGAATTTTGATAATTTACATCCAATAACCATAGGTGTTCCAATAGGTTTGGAATCTTCCATACCAAAAGTTTTAAGAATCTCTTTGATATACTTGGCTTGTGTAATATAGATTCCTCTGGTAACTTGTTGTATCTGTAGACCTAGAAAGAACTTAATATCTCCAATCATTGACATCTGTTACCCCTGATTTTTGCTCACATCCCACATTTTATCATTTCCTAAAATCAGGTCCTTGCCATCCTTGAAGTAAAGATGTCATCATATTCTTCAGTCTGGTTTATATTTTCTCCTTGTCGGTTGAACTTGAATCTTGAACTTACTTATAAGTTCAAGGTTCATAGTTTAAGGTCGCCTTGCGGTGTGTTTTTTTTTTTGTATTTTTGTGGAAGCGAGCGGTGCAATTTTCAAAGTCCAATCCCCCATTGAACTCTGAATCTTGAACTTTTCTAGTTCAAGGTTCAAGGTTCGATTGTGGTCTTCATCTTGCATAAAGTGTTCTTTGGTTTAGTCCTTTTTTTCCACTCACGTGGTCTTTTCATAAACACACTAAAAAGAATTAATTTCTTGTTACACATTGAACTTGATTTTTTGAACTAGCCTAGATCAATGTTCATAGTTCAACAGAAGCCTGCGTATTGAAGGAAGAAAGGACACCGGTGATGTGACCGAAGTGACAGCTGGCAGGAGAAAAATATATCTATGCATGCCGTGGATATATTCATCATTAGATGTGACACTTATACGACATTTCAATCATTTAAGAAGTGCAACATTTAGTGATTACATCAGGCGAAACCTCTTGTCGCCATTAATCAAGATTTATTCATCTGCATCACCATTAAATGCAAATCTTGCACATTTTATGAGGAAATCAGTTATAAATTAAGAGGTTGTGCTCTCAATCTTATTGTGAAGTTTTTCTGGTGAAGTTGAATTGGTGGAGCAACAGAGGTATCCTTTCATCCTAAGAAGCTTAGAGTTTTGCAAAATTTTTAGGTTAGTGTTTCTCTCTTCTAGAGTCCTTGTTCGAAATTGAAGCCATTAAAAAGGTTTGATATTGAAAGGCTCTATTTTCCTTCTGCAATCTCAATCTTTTTATGTGTATTTTTCTTAATAATTATGAAGCCCCCACTCCCAAATTTTGGTCAAACCTCTCCCTTGGTTAGTTCATTACCTGAATGTGATGAAACAATGATAAAAATGGTGCCTTAGAGGAGATTCACAGTAAAATCAAGAGCCCTACTCCTGGTTCCATAATAGAAAAAGTGGTGTTGAGTGGTCTAGCTGATGCATCTGCATTCCCCTCAATGGCCCCTTGTCTAGAGCTAGTAGTAGAGTGTGCTAAAAGATATAATAGGGAGGAGAGATGTATTAAGAAGATTGATGGATGTCCTTTTATTTTTATAAACCGAGATGTCATCCTTACTGCAATGGGCATTCTAGAAAAATATCCTTATGAGTGATGGACTATTGCTTCCTCCAAATCTATTTTCTCAACAAATTGATAGATTTATAGAAATGAGATTGCTAAAAAATGGTTGTTGGAACCTCAAAGGGGAGGGTCAAGGCTACCCAAACCTCTTACAATAGATCATCTCAATCCTGAGGTTGCAGAGTTAGTGATTTTTCTTAATAGGATCAAAGGTAATAATCACACCTATTACTAGCACGACTCGATGTACTTCTTTATCCAGATAACTTTGGGAGGGGAAAATTTCATTGATTGGGTAGACAATATCACTAGTGAGCTTCATCATCAGCTGGAAAAATACTTAGAAAGGTCGAAAGGTTTTTGCATGTCTTCCTATCTGTTCTATGTGTTGGCTTGTACTAGGAAGTAGGATGACCTATATTATGAGTTACATGTTCCCAATATGAAGGTGTATGATTATTATCCCCATTTGTAGAAGGAATTCCATGTTGACAGTTTTATGAAATTGAATGTGTTTTTCTAGGAAGGTTGGTTTATGAAACACAGGGAAACATTGAAAAGATAATGTCAGCAAATGCTAAGAGTTTTGTTAATGTTTTTGAGAGTTTTTTCATATAGTTTAGAAGGTTTACTTATATAAGAGTTGGTGGATTTAAGGGAGAGCCATTTTAATTTCCTAGATCTGCTCTGGATTTGCATGTTATAGCTAAGGTTGGTCATTAGTTAGCCCATGTACACAAGGACCTCAAAGAAAGGAAAGCAAGAGCTAAGTCTAGTTTTCCTATAGAACTAGGTTTTTATACTTGTAAAAATTCCTCTGATGCTCTTAATTTGGAGCAAGAATTAAATCAACTGAAACTGAAGACATTTCAAGCTAGGAGAGATTTTGATATTAGAGGATATGTTGCTTGGAATTTCAGCTTGCCTTCTGAATTCCATCATGTTCCTCAGATGGAAGATTTCTCAGAAAACTGTGCAGAAGATTTAGAAGTCAGAAGAAGGTCATGGTTTCGATTCACACTTGATCAAATAGTTACTCTACAAATTGGAATTGATGTCACTGGAATAGAAGAAGGGGAAGACAAAGAGATAATTGATGAACAATATTAAAATAAGGTTCAAGGGTTACCACTCCCCAAAATTGACTGGAACATAGAGGAGAGAGAGAGTATCCACATCAAGAATCTCTATGTCATCAAAAGGACTGAAAAATGGATTGCAAGCAAAAGGCCACCTCCTCATAAAAATCACAATACCATAGGATCAGTTCTAAATACCCATGTTGAAAAAGCTATCCCAAATTCTAATAAAAATGTTTCTATTTCAGGTTCATCTAAATCTAAGAATAAGAAAGTTGTTGAATCTAAAGTTAAGAAGTAGAGGTCCCCTCATCTATTTCCATCTACAAGGATTTCCAGAAGTAGGGCTCACAAGGAGGGAATCACATTGGTTGAAGAAAAGGAAGTAATTGATCTCAAAAAGATGGATGTCTTAATGACAGATGAGAACACACAATACTCCATGTCAGAAGAAGCTACTTTTGGAAAGGATAATCAGCAGGGAGTTAAAGATTCTACAGTTTCCATGGCCACTAGTCCAACATAGGAAATGGCTGCCTCTTAGCAGTCACCTATCTCCACTTTGAAATGGATAAAAACATCCATAAGTAGGAAAAGAAATGTCCTATCGATAACGCTACCAGTTGAAGATATGGTAAGCAAATGCCTAGGTTCCACGGAGAAACCTAAGAGGATCAAAACAGAGTCCAGGGTGGACATTGATGAGAAAATAGGGCACTGGTATGCTGAATGTGTAGTTCCCAAGGGTGATAAAGAAGTCTCTTAAGTTACTGTAGATGACTTTACAATCGAGAAGATAGACCTTGGGTTAGCAACCAGAGTAGCTGATGCGAAACACCTAGAAAATTCTACAAAGAAGATCTTACACAATACTTTTAAGGATGAGAGGGATAAAAATGAGTTGAAGGAAATAATTAAAAGGATGGAATAATTCATCCAATAATTTTGGGATCCTAACCCTCTTCCTTTGGCCTTGGCTCCATAGTCATTTGATGCTCGTTTGCAAGATGTCAGGAAGACCCTGGACCAAATCCAGAAAAAAATTTGATCACAAATGCTTATACTAAATGGATCCAGTCCATGGTGCAGAAAGGAAGTAATTATGTCCACCAGTTAACCAAGACTCATGAGGTTGTCAGTTCAATCATTGATGAGATTATGGTGGAGTTGATAGAGTGGGAAAATGAGAAGAAAAAATGGCTGAGTGTAATGAATCAGCTCTATGAGATAGAAAAATATGGGGTGAGTAAATTCCTGATTGAGAAGCCTATTCCTTTGTTAGATGAAGACATTCTATACATCTCTATCAAGAGCATTTAGTGGAGGAACTCCATTATCAAATATGTGTTAGAATGAATTTAGAATAACTGAGAGGGGAGGGGTGAATCAGTTATCCTCAGGTCTAGATGTAGAAAATAAAAACTTTCTATATTTTAGATCTACTCGGTAGCAGTAGCATATGTCAACAACTTTAATCATGCAGTTTACTGTCTATTGAAATTAGCTTGTAGAAACATAATAGTAAAACAAACCATAAGCATTCACACAAGTTGACACAATTATTTAACATGGAAACCCAATATGGGAAAAACCACCAGTAACATGCTACCAAGTTTTCACTCTTCTGAAGTGATGCCCTGTGAGGAGCCAACCCTGTTAAAGGTTACAATAATACACTCCTAGGTGTGACCTGGTTAAAGGATTTAATCACCCTGTCAGGAGTGGCCTTGTTAGAGGACTTAAAACATTCGACCTAAATGTCACCTTGTTAGAGGATTTATACAAATGATTGTTAGGTCAACCTTGTTAAAGGATTTAACTGATACAATGGTTAGAAAGTAATTAGCAGTTGTGATCTGATACATACAACTTACTTTACAAATTCAAATCCAATTACAGCTTTGATTTTAACTCACTAGATAGCGTGCATTGTCATTTCAACCTTCTGATTTTCTTGGAAATTCATCAAGAAATCACACATGCAATTCTCTACTTCTATATTCAGCCTTCTCTGCTAGATCATGCAAAATAGTAAATCAACTATGCAACCCTTTTGCATACTTTGCATTCAGCAACACACCTCTTTCATACACAATGAATAACCCCTTTGAGGTTATCATATACCTCTCTCTCTAGGTTAGATAAATCTTTTTCTACTTAAACAAGATTGTAGATCTTAGGTTAGGTCAGATCCAACGGATCATTCCATCTTTGCATTACATTTACTTCTCCAAAGTAGTCTCTAATTAAATCTTGAAACCATTCATTAATTATAGTTACCCATACATTAAATGATGTGGTTCAATCTTTAATTAACATTACATATCCCAATAAAATTAACTAAGTCAGCCAGAGATCTCAAATCTCATCATTAATCCAATTACTGTAAGTCGGCCAACATCACTATTTTCACTCAGCAATTTCAATGGTGCTCAACATTGAACAACTTTTTCTCATCACAAGAAACTTCACTCGGCACAAGCAACTTTGCTTGGCATAAGCAACTTTGCTTACCATAAGCAACTTTTCTCAGCACATGCCAAACTTTGTTCGGCATAGAACATCCATAAAAACTGTCTTTGAAAGATAAACAACTAATTGCTTTGCCAGAGTGCCAACTGATCAAGTACCCTTTTAATTTCCTTAACTCAACCATTCACTTGGTCTTCTTGTTAAATCTTCTTCATCATTAGTAGATATGGTACTCAAATAGATAACAATAGTCTCACTAGTTAAGGTTTGAGATCAATGACAAAATAACAATTTCTTGCATTGTCACTTTCCAACAATCTCCCTCTTTGGCATTGATGGCAACACAAAATATTAAAACAATGATTTAACAAGCATAGTTACCAACCAATCCAAAAATTCACCTGTGTTCCTTGATATGAATGAATCTTCATTAATGTCTTTAGCTTCATTCTTATTCTTATCTATAAAACATTCCTCCCTCTGTGTCTTTAATCACACTATAATCATCTATGTCTAATCATCTGTAGACTCCCTCTGAGTAGATAATCACTTCAATGTTTTCAACAGCAACTTTTGCCTCTATGTAATCTTTCCCTCTTGGTAATCTCTTCTTCTAGGCAATCTCTCCCTCTTTATAGGTAATCTCTCTCTCTTTGACAATAATGCCAAAGACATTAATATCATTATCTTGTAGATCTTCAATATCATGCTGATCCTATCATCTTGATTATGACTGATTTCCTTTTCTATCCTTGTTCATCTTCACAACTTTAGCCAACATCCTAAAGTGTGACTTACTGTGCATCAATGTGTCAAGTATTCTGAATGTAATATTTGATGCAACAGTACCATTCAAAACTTAATTATCCTTAGTGAGGGGAATCACCCCCATTTTACCTCATAGATACTCATGAGCATCCTTGGGTAGTTCTTTTGTGAATATGTCTGCTAATTTTTCTTTAATGTTCACATAATCCAGTCTCACTTCTTTATTCTAAACTAGCTCCCTCAAGTAATGATACTTGATAGCTATATGATTTGTCTTTGAGTGCATAACAGGATTTTTAGAAATATTAATAGCACTCGTGTTATCACAATATATGACAACTGGGTCAGTGATTTCTTCCTTCATACCCTTCATTAGTATCTTCAACCACACAATGTTAGAACAGTTAACTGTTGCTTCCACATACTCAGCTTTAGCTGTAGATTGTGAGGTGTAGTTCTGTTTCTTGCTTGTCCAGGAGATCAATCTCTTTCCTAAAAGAAATGCTCCACCAGTTGTGCTTTTCCTATCATCAACATTTCTAGCTCAGTCAGAGTCAGTGTAAACTCTGAGTTAAAACTTTTCATACTTTTTGTAGTATAGACCATAGTCATTAGTTCCTTTCAAATATCTGAGAATCCTTTTTACTTCCATCATGTGAGTTTCCTTGGGATTAATAGAAAACCTTGCAACAATCCCAACAACTAGGGCAATATCAGGTCTATTATGTACAACATACTGTAGTTTACCAATCATTGATCTGTAGAGTGTTTGGTTCACTTCTTTTGTGTCATCATCTTTTGTCAGCTTCTATCCAATAGCCATGGGTGTACTTACTGTTTTGGACTCTTCCATTCCAAAAAAATTTAGTATCTCTTTGATATATTTAGATTGAGTGATATAGATATCATTCTTCATTTGATAAATTTGTAAGCCAACAAAGAATTTTATTTCACCAAACATAGACATCTCAAACTCAGTTTGCATATCTGTTGCAAATTTCTGGCATAACACATCTTGTCCACTAAATATGATGTCATCTACAAAAATTTCAGCTAATAATGTACCTTTTCTTTGCTCTATCTTCAAGTACAAGTTGTTGTTGTCATTGGTTCTTGCAAATCCAATCTTGATCAGATAACTGTGAAATCTCTCATACCATGCTAATGGTGCTTGCTTTAATCCATATAATGCTTTGTGCAATCTACAAACCATATTCCTTTTGTTTGGGTCTACAAAACCATCAGCTTGCTCAATATACACTTCTTCTTTCAAGATACCATTGAGAAATGTAGATTTCACATCCATCTGATAAAATTTGAATCCTTTATAGGCTGCATATGCAAGTAAGGTTTTGACACCTTCCAATCTTGCAAATGGGGTGAAGGTTTCACCGTAGTCAATTTCTTCCTCCTATGCATAACGCTTGCATACAAGTCTAGCTTTTTTCCTTGTCACATCTCCATGTTCATTTATCTTGTTCCAGAATACCCACTTTGTGCCAATTACATTTTTATCCTTTGGCCTAGGTACAAGTGTCCAAGTTTTGTTCTTCTCAATCTGTTCAATTCTCTCATTCATTGCTTGTATCCAATCTTCATTTTCTAAAGCATATTTCACTGTTTTGGGCTCAAATTCACATAACAGACATGTATCATTTTTCAAATTAATTCGTGTCATAACAACAGAATCCTTTGATCCAATGATTTGATCAAAATTGTGATTTCTTCTCACATATTTTGCTAGGGTAGGCTCAGTCCTTGCTATAGGTTCATTGTCTGTACTCAGTTCTGGTTGATTCTGTGACTTGGAATCTCCATCAGATAGCTTGGCATTCACTTGCAGTTGCTCGACAACTCCATTCTATGACTGGGTAGGTGCATGTTGTTGCTCAGCAGTAGTCTCAGGTAGTGAATTAGAATCTTCCTCATCCAGATATATGAATGATTTGTAGCTTTCAGGCTCTTGTGTGCTTTCAACTTCATTTCTCTCTGAAACTCATCAATTCTTACATTTGCACTTTCAACAATTTTGTTAGTATTAGAATTCAAACATTTGTATTCTTTTCTTTTCGTTGAATAACCAAGGAATATGCCTTCCTCACCTTTAGCATCTAGTTTTCCATTTCTGTTGTCTTTCAGTATAAAACATTTGCTTCCAAATACTTTAAAATACTTGACACTAGGTGCATAACCATACCAAAGTTCATAAGGTGTAGCATTTGTACCTTTCTTGACTTGAACTCTATTTAGTGTATAGATTGTAGTACTTATAGCTTCTTTCCAATATTTTTGTGCAACATTTTTCTCCATCATTAGTGTTCTTGTACAGTCCATGATAGATCTATTCCTTCGTTCAGCAATACCATTTTTTGGAAGAGTCCTGGGTGCGGACATCTGTCTCTTTATGCCTTGGTCATTGCAGAACTTGTTAAACTCATTAGAAATAAACTCTCCACCTCTATCAGATCTTAAGAATTTCAAAAAAATTCTTGTTTCCTTTTCAACTTTAGTTAAGTACCATTTAAATAACTGGAATGCAGTAGATTTTTCCTTGAGAAACATTACATTCATCATCCTTGAATAATCATCAACAAATAGAATAAAATATCTAGCACCATAGTAGCTTCTTTCTCCAATGGGACCACAGAGATCAGTATGGACCAATTCTAGAATTTCCTCTGATATGTGTGTTTTACTTTTGAAACTAGACTTAGTCATCTTTCCTAGTTGACATTGTTTACACATAGCATTCTCAGGTTTCTTTAACTTAGGTAGCCCTCTAACCTTTTTAAATTTACTTATGCTTACCAAATTATCAAAGTTCACATGACACAACCTCTTATGCCATAACCAAACATCATTATACTATGCAAACAAACATGTTTCTTCAAATAAATCTAGATAAAATAAGTTACCTTTAGTCTGATCCCCACTTCCAACTAATTCTCTAGTAGAATCATAGATTTTTTCTTTTCTGTGATGGAATTCAACTTTGTAACTAGAAGTGTTCAGTTGTGCAACAATCAACAAATTATATTTAAGATCATCAACCTAATACACATCATCACATCTGATTTTTTCAGTCAGGTTAATCAATCCTTTACCTTTGATACGACATGGTGCATCATTACCAAATTTTACATATCCTCCTTTGCATTGGTTTAGGTTTTCAAACTTATC
>MU225528.1:107181-124975 GCA_018584345.1 Thuja plicata
CCTTGTTAGAGGATTTATACAAATGACTGTTAGGTCAACCTTGTTAAAGGATTTAACTGATACAATGGTTAGAAAGTAATCAGCAGTTGTGATCTGATACATACAACTTACTTTGCAAATTCAGATCTAATTACAGCTCTGATGTTAACTCACTAGATATCCTGCATTCTCATTTCAACCTTCTGATCTGCTTGGAAATTTGTCAAGCAATCACACATGCAAATCTCTGCTTCTGTATTCAGCCATCTCTACTAGATCATGCTAAATAGTAAATCAACTATGCAACCCTTTTGCATAATCCGCATTCAACAGCACACCTCTTGCATACACAATGGATAACCCCTTTGAGGTTATCATATACCTCTCTGTCTAGGTCAGATAAATATTTTTCCACTTAAACAAGATCGTAGATCTTAGGTTAGGTCAAATCTAACGGATCATTCCATCTTTGTATTACATTTACTTCTCCAAAGTAGTCTCTAATGAAATCTTGAAACCATGCATTAATTATGGTTACCCATGCATTAAATGATGTGGATCAATCTTTAATTAACATTACATATCCCAATAAAATCAACTAAGTCAGCCAGAGATCTCATATCTCATCATTAATCCAATTACTGTAAGTCGGCCAACATCACTGTTTTCACTCGGCAATTTCAATGGTGCTCGACATTGAACAACTTTTTCTCATCACAAGAAAATTCACTCGGCATAAGAAACTTTTCTCGGCATAAGAAACTTTACTCATCATAAGCAACTTTTCTCGACACAAGCCAAACTTTGCTCGACACAGAACAACCAAAAAAACTATCTTTGAAAGATAAACAACTAATTGCTTTGCCAGAGTGCCAACTGATCAAATACCCTTTTAATTGCCTTGACTCAACCATTCACTTGGTCTTCTTGTTAAATCTTCTTCATCATCAGTAGATATGGTACTCAAATAGATAACAATAGTCTCACTAGTTAAGGTTTGACATCAATGACAAAATAACAATTGCTTGCATTGTCACTTTCCAACAATATGGTCATGATAAGACCACATTCCTATTGAGTGAATTGAAGGGGTTAATGGACACCATGCAGAAGGATCTCAAATGTTTGAATATCTCACTCATGAAGGAAGACACTTAGGGTATCAAAGGAGAAGAATAATTGGTGTTGGAGTTTAAATGTGAGGTCACCACCATCAGAGACACTAAGGACATCATCCTAGAAGATTTCATAGCCCTCACCAACATGGAAGCTATGTTGGTAGTATGTACTAATCACCTCGAGGTGCACACACAGAAAACTACCTAGGTCCACAGAGATAAAAAATTTCTGAAGCAAAGGGTAATTCACATTACCTTACCACATCATCCCATGATCATCAGCGTTGCACAGGCACATAAATAATGGAGGAGCTCCCGTATTGTTGACACCTCATATTACCAATCAAAGGGATCCAACACATCCACCACTCCATGATCATGCTTCATACATTATAGAGTAGTGGTAGTTTTTTAGTTTATGTTTTCTTTGGTCTGGGCAATCCTGTAAAAATGGTTATATACTGGATCCCGTAGAATGTATCTCAGGATGCCAGTTTTTGTTTCCTAAAGACTGGTGGCTATTTATAGCAAGGATAATCTGTATCTATATCATGGTATTTTTGGGTTAGATTAGGGCAAGACTTGATAGCATTGGTTTTAATTTCTAGTTAGTTAAGTGGTTAGTTAAAAAAGAAACTTGAAGGTGTATTTTTTTTATATGAATGGGACAAAAATTTATGTTGTGTGAATATGTTGGTTTATATTAGCATATTGATCTCTGTTGGGATATTTCTTGAATATCAGGTATCTATTTTCAAGTGGATTTTTGTGTATTTTTCTTTTAGTTATAGTTTAATTTTCGGTTAATTAATTTTTGAATTCGAAGTCTGTGATCTTCGTTTAGTTTTAAAGTATCTATCTTTCATTATGTTTTCATGACATGTTGATGTATGAAATGTTACAGAAAGCCTTATCCACTTTATGGTTAAAAGTGTGTGTTTGCGAAAGAAATATATTATTGTCAAAATTCATTGAAGATCAAATAGGGAGTTGTACCTTAATTTAGAGAATTATAAATCTAAACATTTTAATTCAACTATTAGTTTGAGATTGCAGTCTTTCATGGGCTTAGAGTAAATAATTGATAATTTATAGAAAGGCAAATCTGTATGCTAACAAATTTTTGGTGACTCTACTAGGGAATCGATACGAAGAACATCAATAGTCATTCCCTTTAAATGAGAAACCATGGTGTTGCCCGCATTTATAATTCCTGGTCAGGAAGAAGTTCCTCTAGTTGTTCAGCCTGACTTGTACTTTTTGGATACCCAAGAAGACATCCTCTCTGATCTTAATTGAGTGGCCTCGTCTGTGAGGGAAAGTGATCAACAATATCAAAAAGATCGCTTGGTGTTGGAAGAAGAAGAAGAAATTGGTGAGTGGTTGAGAGGTCTTCCAATTGCTCAAGAAGCCTCCATAGTAGATAGAGTTGTGCAGAGACCTTGAATTTCTTTGCAAGATTGGATTCCTAGCCTTTTACCACATCCCAATAAAAGGAGGGTATCTTTGATAGATTTTTTCAAGAACTTCAAAACCTCCATTTTCCTACTAGTTATACTCCAAAGAAGAAAGCCAAAAGTAGACCTCCTTCTCCTAAAAATCCAATTCCTAGCACATCCTCATCTTCTCACCAATGGCAAGCCTTGACTCTTTCTAGAATTCAAGCACCTCCCCTTCAGAAAATTTATCCACCCTCAGTCATGGCACAACCTTGGGGTAATGTCATTGGTCCTCTTAATCTAGAAGGAAATCATTCCTTTCCTAAAGGAGCTAGAGAGATTTTTCATAAATTCTATGGTGATGGAAAGGTTTTTGTCGAAGATCATCTTAATGCGTTTAATACAACCTATGGAATTTTGGTTGTTCAACATGAAGACATTATGGTTAGACTGTTTGTTCAAACACTTGCTAAATCAGTAGCCGATTGGTTCTGTCACCTGCCCAATGGCCAGATTACTGATTGGATTACTATGAAAACTTCTTTTGAAGCACGCTTTAAAATTATATCTGATGAACATGGTCTTCTTTCCTAGCTGACTCAGTTAAAGAAAGAAATACATGATCCCATGAGACAGTTCATAGCAAAGTTTAACAAGATTATCCATAAGATCCCTACCCCAAAGAGACCAACTACTAAAAATAGAAAAGATTTTTTCATGAATGCCATGCCCTTAGACATTGGTTTTCATTTAAGATGAGAAAGGGTAGCTAATTTAGATGCAGCTCAGACCATGGCTATTGAATTAGAAGAAGATTTGATCATGGCTAGCAAGTGGAGGAAAGATGTCCAACAACCAAGTTCTCAGAATGCTACTTCTGCTAATCCCCTATTACAAAGATTGATGAATGATGTAATCACTATGAAGAGGAAATTTCCTAAAGGAAATGTGAATCCCCCTTAGTTATATAAATAAATTCCCAGAGGAAACCTTGATTAGGTGATTCCTGGCCACAAATATTTGGGGCAATCATAGAATGAGCAAAGAGTAGTAGAGGTTCCTCCTAAAAGAGGAAATACATGTACTTTTCACCTCACTGATGAGCATGATGGCACAACTTGTCTTGAGATGGTGAGATCAATGCAAATGCATGTCAATAAAGAATTAGTTGATGATCTATCTGAACATGTAGAAGTTTCTTCATTACCTGGCGGCTCCAGAAATTTTTTTATGGAATACGAGTTTGACTCTGAAAGAGGAGGTAGTATTCTAGTAACTCTTGAAGTTCCCACATGTTCGATCATGACCAGAAGTCAATGTAGTTCTCAAGATAATGATTCTTCTTCAAATTCTCAATGCTGGGACAAGGATAAAGGTAAAGATTTTTCCCCAAAAAAAAAAATTTCCAAAATTTTGAATACTAAGGAGGCTGAAGTATCTCAATATTCTTCGCTTAATTCTTCTTTTGACATTGTAAATTTTTGTAAAACCTCAAAAATCCAAGTATCACTAGTAGAATATCTCAGGATGAATCCCAAAGAACTCGATAGACTGGTTAGTTATGTGAAATCAGGTCAATCCTCTTCGAGTCCTACAACTAGTGAAGCCACACATGCTATTTTTTCAGAAGATATTCAACCTACCTTTGCTACCCATTCCTCTAAAAATAAAAAATCCTTTTCTCTCTCAGAAACTAGAGCCCTTCTATCTATCTCTGTCTATTCATGGGCTTAAGTTGAATAATTGTATCATTGACTCTGGTGCATCTGATAACATAATGCATGCTTCAGTTGCAAAAGATTTAGACCTTCCTCTAAAAGCCACCTTTGGGAGGTGTTATTCGATGGATTCCAAACAAGTTCCTCTGGTAGGAGAGATTAAAGATGCTCAGGTGGCCTTCGCTGCTCACCCTAGTAAAAATTTCAAGTTAACCATTCTGGTAGCAGATATTCCCACCAATTTTGGGATGTTGCTTAGCAGAACCTTTTGTAGAGACCTTGGGGGAGAAATCAAATTAGATTGGTCGCAAGTGACAATCCATGTTGGTAGAAAAAATATTGTCTTGAAACCTGAAGGAAAATCCAAGTACACTGTCTTTCCATCTGAAGACCCCAAATCTCAGCTTTTATATCATGAATGTGAATTTGGAAATTATATGATATCATCAGAGATTAATGCAGAAAAGGATAATAATGAAGAGTCAGATCCTTTTTGGTCCTTAGAGTTTGATGGTAGTGTACCTCAATAGGCTCTAGAGTAGGGGTTGTTCTGATATCACCACAAGGAGATATCTTTCCTCACTCTTTTAAGTTAGATTTTGGTAATACCAATAATACTGTCGAGTACGAAGCCCTTCTACTTGGTCTTGAGGAAGCTAAAAAGAAAGGAGTAAAAGTGTTGAAAGCTAAAGGAGATGCAAATTTGATAGTGAGATAGGTAAGAGGAAGGTACTCAGTAAAAAATGAGCAGCTGAAACATTACAAAAACTGTGTTTGGGATGAAATTGAAGGATTCAAGGCCTTTTATATTGAAGCTATTCCTAGGAACCTTAATAGTAGAGCTGATTCTCTAGTAGTCTTAGCATCTTTGTTTCTTCCTCATCCAGATTTCAAAGAAACAACTTATAAAATTGAAATGGTATAAAGACCTAAGGTATCTGATAATGTAGAGCACTAGTAAGTTTTCCAAGATGATAAATAGATAGATAAATTTTTGCAAATGGTGGAATTTTTTATCACTACCTACTTTGAGGAATCTTAGTCAACCTGTGAAGAATTTTGTCCTGACCTAGGTAAAACTATTGAAGAAGGAATTGTTCAGTTAAAAGGAAACTGCATTCCTAAAGGTCTAGTTTCTCTTGAGAATCTCTTTGAAAGATCTGATGCAGTTGAGAAAAAACCTAGTTCTCATGAACCTTCTGATGAAGGCAACTTAAAAAAACTGAATATAGGAGATGAACAAGACCCTAAGTTTGTAAACTTGGGAAAATGATGTACCTCTGATGAAAGGAGAAGATTTGTTGATTTTTGAAGGAGTATAAACATGTTTTTTCCTGGTCCTATCAAGATTTAAAGAATTTTAAGGAAGGTAAATTTGAACATCATATCCCTCTTAAGCTGCATGCCACACCATTTAAGAAGAAGTTGAGAAGCTATAACCCTAAAGTGTTAGAAACAATCAAAAAAGAAGTTGAGAAGATGTTGCAAGCTCAGATAATATATCCTATCCATCATTCTACCTAGATAGCCAACATAGTGCCTGTGAGAAAAAAGAATGGTGAAATAAGAATTTGTGTGGATTTTAGAAATCTGAACCAGAGCAGTCTAAAAGATAATTATGGTCTTCATGTGATGGATAATATATTACAAATAGTGGCTGGCGCAGAAATGATGTCCATGTTAGATGGATTTTCTAGTTACAATCAGATTAAGGTAGCTAATGAGGATCAACATAAAACAACATTTACCACACCATGGGCTATGTACGCCTATAGTCACATGTTGTTTGGGCTGATTAATGCAGACGCTACATTCCAGTGAGCAATGGATTCTTCTTTCATCCATCTGATTAAAAATGTGATTGTCATTTACCTAGATGATTTGACAGTTTTTTCAAAAAGGCGTAAAAATCACTTGAAGGATTTGAGAGTTGTTTTACAAAGATGCAGAGAGCATGGTATCTCGTTAAATCCAAAAAAGTCAGTCTTTTGTGTTACGAAAGGGAAAATTTTAGGTCACATTGTCTCAAAATATGGAATTAAGATAAACCTTGAAAGAGTAAAAGTTATTCAGCAAATAGGCTTGCCTTCTAATCAAACAGGTGTTAAGTCTTTCTTTGGTCAGACTAATTTTTTCAGGAGGTTTGTTCCAGATTTTGTTGAGACAACTAAACATATGGTGAGTCTCTTAAGTGAAAATAACCCTTTCAAGTGGAGTTCAGAAGCTATTCAATCATTTGATGATGTTAAAAATCCATAGCGTCTACCCCGACGTTGATCAACCCTGATTATAAAAAATATTTTATTATCTATTGTTACTCCTTAGAGCATACGATGTCTGGGATATTATTGTAGAAGAACGATAAGGGAGAGGAAGTACCAATTTATTTCATGAGAATAACCCTAAAAAAGCATGAGCTAAATTATCTTATGGTTGAAAAGCAAGCATATGCAGTGGTAAAAGCTATGAAATATTTTAGATTTTATATCTTACACTCACACTCTATTGTATATGTACCTTCTTCTGTAGTCAAAGATGTTTTGACTCAACAAGACATAAGCATGAACAACAGAGCCACTTGGGTAGCAAGGATTCAAGAATTTGATTTAAATATTTGGCCTACTAAGTTATTCTAAGGGCAGGGTTTATGCAAATTGATGGCTCATAGTGTACTTGAAGATGATGTTCCTCTGGCTCTGTTTGTTGGTCTACAGGATTCATGGTTTTCAGATGTTTCTTTCTACTTAACATATGGAGACTATCCAGAATATCTAAGTCCTAAGGAGAAAATAAACCTCAGACTCAAGGCTGCAAAGTATGTTATCATGGATGATATCCTATATAAAAAAGGAATTGATGGATCTTTTTAAGGTGTGTTGACAAAGAACAACAGGAGAATTTTCTTAGGAAATTTCATAATGAGGCCTATGGTGGTCACCTCTCATCAACTGTAAATTCTTTCAAAATTCTAAGGAGTTTCTATTATTGGCTAGGGATGTTCATAGACGCATACAAATGGGTGGCTAGCTATGAAAAGTGCAAGTTGTTCAGCGGGAAACCACAATTGGCAGCCCTCCCTTTGAGACAAGTGGTCATCGAAGAGCCTTTCAAGCAGTGGGGATTAGATTTCATTGGTCCGATCAATCCTCCTTCCAGTGTCAGTCACACACATATCCTGACTGCTATAGATTATTTCACTAAATGGGTTGAAGCGGTTTCTGTTAGGAAGACAACGTCAGAGGTTGTATGTGATTTTCTCAAAAATTATATCTTGGTCAGGTTTGGTATCCCTCAAAAATTAGCCACAGATAATGCTACCAATTTTTCTTCTTCTTAAATAAAATTTTTCTGCTATGATCATGGTATCCGTCTATCGCACGCATCTGATTATTACCTACAGGGGAACGGTCAAGCAGAATTGAGCAACAAAATCCTAATATCAATTATGAAGAAATTGGTGAATGACAATGCCAGGGATTGGCATAAGAGGTTATATGAGGCTCTCTGGGAAGATCGTACCTCTCCTAAAAGGGCAACCAGAATGACTCCATTTGAGTTGGTGTACGGTGTTGAAGATCAATTGTCTCTACCTTTAGAGCTGGCGGTAGCAAAATTGTAGAAAGTAATTGAAGGAAAAATCTTCCAGGATGGTATAGAAAATAGGATTATGTATCTCAATGAGCTCCAGGAAGAAAGAGAAGAGATGGTAGACCGTATAGCGCTACATCAAGCCAGAGTGAAGAAATTTTTTGACAGACCAGCCAGGCCAAGAAATTTCATGGAAGGAGATCAAGTTTTGCTTTGGGATAAAAGGAGAGAACCTAGAGGTGCCCACAACAAATTAAAATCATTATGGAAAGGGTCATTTATTATCATAAAATCCATGGGAAGTAATTCATTTGTTTAGAGCGTCAAGATGACACTATTTTACCCTTTACCTTTAATGGTCAAGACCTGAATCTATATCAAATGTAATTATCCTTTTTCTCCCCTCACTGTATACTTTCCATTTCTTTTTCTTTCTTTTCTTGTTGTGTGTTTCTTTCTTTTCTTTCTAGCTTTTTGCTTTGTCTCATTTTTTTTTTGGGGCCTTTTTCAGTTGACTCCCCGATTTGCAAAACTAAAACTACTAAGTTCATCCTGCGTCCTCAAGAGTCCTTGTCCCTAGTCAGGGTCATTGTTACCCCTAATTTTTTCTCATATCCCACATTTTATCAATTCCTAAAATTAGGTCCTTTCCATCCTTCAAGTAAAGATGTCACCATATTCTTTAGTCTGGTTTGCATTTTACCCTTGCCGGTTGAACCTGAATCTTGAACTTACTTAGTTCAAGGTCACCTTGCGGTGTGTGTTTTTTTTTTTGTCTTTTTGTGGAAGAAAATGACATGGTTTCCAAATTCCAATCCCCCATTGAACTCTGAATGTCATACCCCGCAAGGGAACTAGGGAAGAGAACAAAGATTCTCTTTATAAAAGAAAACCTAAGTATTGATTTACGAACAATTTTGAATTTTTTTTTTTTAAGAATTACATGAACAAAATATAGTTTAACATAGATTCCTCCAAGGTTCCCTTCTTAATAAATGCACAATTTATTTAAGTCCATTTAGTGTACTAGCAACTTGATTTACTTCTTAAGAAAACTACATCTCAACATTTGTAGATTCTTTATAAAGAAATGCAAAGTACTTTCATTTAAATTTGTCATTTAAATCCATTTTTATTCCTAAGTATCCTTTATGAATGAGATAACTTTTAAAGAAAATAGAATCATCTAAATCATTTGATACATTACAAATATTACATTTTTTTTTCAATAGCTTTTTCACTTAATCAACAACAATGAGAAACATACTACTTTACTTGGAATCATACAAAATCCTTTTCTTTTCCAACATCATATACATAAAGTTCATGCTTTCCCTTTTCTTTTTTTTCCTAATTCTACCCATTCCAAATACATCATTTTGAAGTAAATTTATGATTACATTACATTCATCTCCTCTTGGGAGGTAACAATAATTTTACATCATGAAAGATAAAGTTTTCATTCTTCCAAACTGGAACATTAAGAAAGCATGAATCCTCAACCACCACATCCACAAAAGATACCTTGATAAAAATATTTACCACCCAACCACATGGATACCAAAAGGCCCACTCCCCCATGCTAGGAGATAAACACAAAGGTCCACAAAGAAGGGATAGTTAGGCCATACCTAGGGTTAGGTAACCTTTCCCAAATAGCAAATGAAAGAAGATCAAAGTATAAAATATTTTCCCAAAGGTTCTAAGGCTTGGTAGAAACTCTAAGCAACAACCTAAGTGAGTGTCATCGCATAGCCCTCACCCCTTGGGTTGTCCTAGTACTATCCACTTCAGGCCCTGGCCCCTAAGTAGGCACATGTGAAATCGAATGCCTTTCATATAGACAAGCACCATTTGATCATACCTATGCATAGGTACCTTCTCCCACTCCCATCCATAGCCTTTTCTAGCACTAATGGCATGATCAGGGAATACATTAATATTTTTAGTGCTTGAACCCATTCCCATAAGTTTAATTAAATTTTCACTTGTTAAATAACTCTTCAGTCGGTTATCTTGGTTCTAGCCACTTAGGGCCCCGGCCCTGTTGATGGGGATTTGTGACCGGGTCCACCAAAAGTTGTAAGTTATCACCGGGTACCGAGGTACTGACCAAATTCACCTATAAAGGTTGTTTGGGGAAATGAGATTCCTTGGGCCTCCAAGTACATGAGAGTTAGGTCTTGACAGTGCGGGGCTTGGTTGGGAGATGTGACTATTTTTTGATGGGGATAGCTAGTTATCTTCAACTCGTCAACTCCAGGGATTCAGGTGAGTGGGGTTTTTTCCAAGCATGCTTTTACTTTTACAAATAAACTTAAAAAAGATCTTGCAGGGTTAGAAAGATTTCATCTACCTACAATTATGCTAAACATTAAAAACATCAACAATGCTCTAACACACTACACTAAATACCAAAGAAACATACAACCATCAGTTCATATTTCATCAGTAGCAAAAAAAAGGAGGTCGTTAATCTACTTTAAGTGTTAGAGCAAAGGACATGAAGAAGATAAAGCATAAAAATACCGTCAACCCAGAAGATAGAATGCCAATAACATCATTGAGAGAATTCTTCCTTCTTCATTAACATCTCTTCCAACAAGCACTGGTGCGTGGTACAATGGTGGCTCCAAGGGAGCATCTAACTACTGAAAGCTTAGAAACTATGGAGCATTGAGCTCTGCAACTAAGAACTGAGGAAACCAAATTTCTATTAACTATGGATTTCAAAATTATCAATTTCATCGACCATTGGAATGAGGTCAGACTTATTATTTATACACATCTTTTGATCTAACCCTAACCCTAACTTATTTTACACTTTATAATAAAATACATTATCTGGTGGCCGGTACTACCTGCACCACTCTAAAAAAGACCTCGAGAAGGAAGAGGCCTAACATGTCAGAAGAATAAGACAAGAAGGATGCAGTGGAAGAATTGGCCTCGAGACAAGAGCCGGGAAGTAGAAAGAAGAAATCTGATCCCTTGGGGATCGAGGCTACATGCCTCATAAATTTGAAAGTGGCACCCTATCTCTGATGCGCCAGGTGTATCTTCGAAGCGGCACCTTGGGAAGACCATCTATCAGAAACCTCTTGTCGAGCTGACGTTCCTTGATGTAGCTATCCACCTTCTAAAAATCTTTATTACTACCTTGAAAGTGACCGATCGGTATTGGGATCTGAGACACATGTCACATAAAGAATTCGAAAATGTGGGATCCAGAACTCCAGGATCTGGGAACTTACGTTCCAAAATAATAAAGAATACAAAACATTTTCCCTGAAAGTTTTCTCTAGCTCCTGAAGAATATTTATTTTTGTTTTCTATCATTGAAGTTCTGGAGGAGATGGGAAATCCTATCTTCATTGATGTCTCTAAGGCCAGCCCGCCAGTACTTGGCCACATTAATCTGCTCTCCCAGGTCTGAAACATTTTCCTTAAATTATTCAGCCATCTTTATCACATCGTGACCTTTGAGCACCATGCGAGTTATTCACATCATTTTCACTTTGTCTATCCCCTCCAGGGTTTGATACCTAGATTCCATTAATTCATCAAACTTCCCCAAAACATATTTTTTCGGTGTGCATGTGTCAGTGCTAAACAAATCAGCTCTAGAGACCTTCAAAACAAAAGACTTGTATAAATTTAAAAAATATTGGTCTGCATTGACCTTATCACGCAGGGTCCCCACCAGTTTCTTGATTACCCCCAATGTGAGGTCAAGTCTGGAGTGTTGTCTCCTTACAAAATCAAATGATTCTTCTCCTAAAATTTCAGACTTAGAGACAATCTCCTCTCCAATGCTGATGAGTTCTTCTAACTCAACCTTCCATGCCTCATAATTCTTGACATCTCCCTCCCATATGGTGATGGTAGTTTTGGCCTGGTGCAGGACATAGTGGGCTGCATATAGATCTAGGAGTGTGGACACCAGGAAACGCCAGACATTTCCCAACTGTAAGGCAACCCATTCATCAATTGCTTGGGCCTTTCTCTTCATCGCTTGTAATGAGTCTATATCACTTTGAGGAAGCAGTGCATCTGACGTAGAGGCCCCTAGGGGAATAATGCTAATGGGTTGGGCCAGCTCAGTCAGCAGTCCCATGAGGTTTGTATTTTTCTCCTTCTCTACCTTGAACTTTTGGGCCTCTTTCTCATAGCAAGCCTCCACTGCCTTGGCTGCTTCTTTCAACAGGTCCAATTCACTCTGTTTTCCTCTCTTCCCTAGTGACACCTCTATGACATTGTAATCTCCAGCTTTAGCCATTTCCTTGTCTACATTTGGGTAAGGTGTCATGATTACTATGACTGTTTCTCCACCCGGCTCGGTCTAAAGAGTGTGGATTGTCTGGGCTTTCTTAGCCTTTGGTGGGTTTTGTGCCTGAGCCATCATCTCTGCCAAAGAAAGATGGGCTTTGGGTGTTGTTTGGGCCTTTCTCTTTTGAGATTCCACCAACCATTGTGATGGTAGGGGTGGCTTCGCAGCCAAAATTTTCTCATGTGATTTCTCCCTGGGATCTTGTTGTGCCCCTTCAACAGTATGAGCTTCTTCTGGCTCCTTCCTGGTATCTTTTGACTCATTGGTGACATTTTCTCCATTGATACCTATGTCTTTTGACCCACTATCTATATCCTTGGCAATATTTGGATCCTCATTGGTTGCCCTGGGGTTCTTTTCTTCATCTTGTCACTGCTCTTCATCAACCTTTGTTGCTGTGATGTTCTCTTCTGTTGGTACATCTTTTGGAAGTGGGGGAGGCAACGGGCCAAGATTTAATGTTTGGGCCATAGTGATTACCTCCCCAAATCTTACCTTTGGGAGTGGCATCTGGAACACAGCGGTTGGGGTCACGGTTGTTCCCATGGGTCTAGTTTCCCAAATTGATGCCATTTGTTCATTTTGTATATGTTGGCCTGAAACTCCCATAACCTATATTTCTGAGACTCCGGGGGTATTCACCTATTCTGGCTCCTTTTCTTCTTCCATTTGTGCTTCCTGTTCTTGCGTAGGTTCCTGCTCTAGGGCCTCCTCCTGCACGGCAAATTCTCCTGCCAACTGTACGAGATCTCCTTGCAAATTCCCAAACTCATCAGTTCTAAATATATTTTCAAATTCTTCATGGGGGGAGGATTTTCTGAGATGTGGATGGGCTCTGGTTCCTTCTCTAGCTCCAGGGAGTTGGAAGAAATGATTTGTACTTCTGGGATGTGTGGCATCCCAAGCTCTGGTTCTATCCTTGGATTTGGATTGAGCCTTTTCTTTCACCTGGTAACCAAAGGAGGCCCAACATCCCTTAGGTCTGTCTACTCCTCTTCCACCTCCATTCATGTTTCTCTAACCATCAATGCTACTAGTGAAGGGGAATAGGGAAGAAAGACAGGTTTGTTCATGAGCACCGGAGTGGCCAACCATGTGATCAATTTATCCTTCATTTGTTGGGAGGCCGCCAGTGTCTACTCCAGTTGCTCTTTTGTGGGGGTCTCATGAAGGGTTGGAGTTCCCATTATTATCTTTCCTTTATCCTCTCCCTATGAAGAGGTTCCGGCACTGGAAGTCAGCTTCTATACCATCGGGCCAACTTTGCGGGTGCTCTCAGGGCATACCCTCTTAAAGTATTTGTGGCTACACTTGACCACATTACAAGTGATGTCTTCAATGGTAGGCCCCTCATGGTAATTCCAATCTATCGATGGGAGAGCCATCTTATCAACTCCCCTTGCCTTGTACTGGGGATCTATTGTGGGCCTAGTGTCCATGAAGTTATCCACAAATTTTTGAAGCTTCAACCTTTCCATCATCCCCATGGTCATTAGGATGAAATTCTAGCTCCAGACTTCAACATCATCCTGGAAATCTTCCCAGAAGTCCTCCATGTGAAATAGGTGGGGCTCTGATTCCCGGTGAAGCACCGTTGCAATTTTTCCAAGCGGATCAAAGTTCTTCCACGCTAGATAAAATTCTGCCAAGTTTAGGCTCTTGAGTTCACTGTCTACCTTGTTGGCTACGGCCAGAACTCATGTGTAATTCCCACAAGTGATTGGGAATGGAACATTCACCACCTTCTTTACAGTGTATAAGGTGTGCAACTCCAACATTTGTCTGCAATATTCTAAGAGGGTTATTTTGTTCCCACAATGTTTGGGCAATAAGTAAGGTTTCCCAGAGAAGTTGGTTATTTGAATATAGGTATGTTGCTAGAATTGGATGTAGTAATGGCCATAACTTCTGACCAGATCCATTTCCTCCTTGGAGAGGTAGTACCCGACATCCCAGGTTGGCGTGAACAGATTGTAATAGATGAAGGTGTCGTTCACCCAAAAGAAGCTGGGGAAACTAGCCTCCCATTGTATTTGTGAAAAATAATCCCAGGGAGCCTTTTGACCTGGGCCGATCCCAAGTACACCTGATGTGAGTAGCCTATTGGTGATGGGTCATTGTTGTGCTAAGGCCTAGAGAACATAATATGTCATATAGAATTTGTGGGTCTGGGCCACCTGAAGGAACTGATAGTCTACATGATTAGAAATGATGGTGGCCCAATCAAAGTGTTTCTCGCTGGTGGAGATGCCAAGAAAAAAGTAGTACATCCACCCTGAGAACTCTTAGGCATGGGGTTGCCCAAAGATCCGACATAGTGCTATAATTCCCATTTGGATACTTTCTTTGAACTCAGATCGAGGATCCCTAATTTCATTCTTTTGGGGTCCTTCTTTGGGGTCTTGAGCCAATGGTTGTTCAAATATTATAGGGCCATGAAATCTAGCTACTGAAATTGCCCCAAAGCATCAGATCTGGTAACGAAATCTGGTTCATCAAACTGGGGAATCCCCAAACCTGCCCGAAAAGTTGCAGTGTTGAGAGACACCATGGGGGTGGGATATCCGGTCAGGACCGGGGCGGCGAGCATGACAGACCAGATAGAGGAGTTGTAATGTGTCGCAAGGGTGAGAATAAGCTCTGGGGCCTGCACTAAGCATGGGAAGAAAGTGGCCTTCAGGATCCCAGAATCCCCGATGCTGATCGCCAATGGATCCCCAGACTGTCGTTGAATAAACATTATCTTAACCAGGGCCTACATCTCTTCCCACATTCTGATGCTGGTGTTGGTGATCAACTAGACTTGGTATTCAATCTTTGATCCCACAACAACATTTTCCTTCAGATATTTCATGCTGAGGGGTAGTTTCTCTAAAGCCCTCTCAATTTTGGATCTGACGGCTACCCTGGTGACTATCGTGGAGGGGAGCTCTAGACTCCCGGGTGGTGAAGATGTGGAAGCCTCAAACATAGTGAAGGTACATTGTTTTGAAAACCTGCAAGGCAAGGAAACCATTAGAATTCATAGATAAATAATACTCCAGGATCCAAAGATCTTACCACTAAGGCACGTCCTTTGCTTGAAAAGTTAGTTCAAGTCCAAAATCCTGAAAAGGTATATATATGTATAATGCAGACTTAGGAAATTGACCACTATCTAGGCCCGGGGGTTTCAACACACTTAACGAAAGTAAGATGTGGGTTGGATGAAGACAAAAGACTCAGGGTCTGGAAAACTAACCGTTGGAAGATGTGAGAGAAAAGTGAGTTGTCAGGCCCATGTAGGCGTCACATGGCTATGCAATAAATGGGGAGTTATGGCGATGGCGGCGCCAACTATCCAAATGTGAAAAAAGCGGTGGCCACTTGGATAGTCTTGAATGCACATGTGGGACATAAATGAAACATAAAGGCTGATTGACGACAGAGAGAGAAAACCGCCTGGTTGAAACCAGCCGAGAGCCGATCTTCAACTAGGCGGTATTCCATCTAGAATGAGCTTGCGAACTTGGATGAAGCACGGAGAGCTCAATGTGAGACTAGATAGATACACATAGAATATATGACTAAGTACAGCGGAGATGAGGGATATGCACAAAAAAAAACTACAGAGGGCCAAAGGTTGAGACATATATACATAAAGATACAGTATTTACAAAATGTACACACGAGCCCTTTACAAAACATGCATAGCACCTACATGACTAACCCTAAGGAAAAAATAAAACCTATACACTAAGCTACAACTGTGCAGAGGGTGGACAACCCTCTGACAGAGCCAACCCAACAACGGGCGGTGAACCAAAATAAAAGACGCAAAAGGCAAGAACACAAACCAAAATGAAGCAAAACCAGAACGGACTAAGCAGAACCAGAGAACCTACCTGGAAACCTGAGGAAGGGAAAGGAAAGAAAGGCACTTAGGACTGTTGGTACTCCTAAATTTGGAACAAATTTGGAGTGACCATGTTAATTTTTTCAGACAAGTAAAAGTACGTACCCTTGAAATTTTGTGAGAAGGCTCAGTTAGAGTGATTGAAAAGGATGCCCAAATGATTTTTATGAGATACAAATTTGGAAGAGGCTTTAATGCCTTCCATTTGACATATGCAGTGGGTCCCAGCTCCTGAGTTTCAATTCTGACATGTTTATGGACTAGTCATTTTGAGGTGGTCACCTAATTCTGCACTTTGCTAATTGTCAATTTGTTGTCCGGAGCCTACTTTGCTTCTGAGTATCTTACACCCTGTTGAATTTCATAAGCCATCACTTTGGGAATGTGTTCCATGCATATCAAAGAGCTTATTTTTTAGATCTCAGATCATTCCAAATCTATTTGATAAGTTTTCATGCTTCCCAAAGTCGGTTGTTCATGAACTGTCTGCATTTTTGTCCTACCTAGAAATCTGAATAGCCCAGTTTGACAGGTTATAACTTTTGACCAGTTACTTTAATTGAGAAAATTCCTTTTGTACTGTGTTCTAGTGGTCACACACTCCATATTTTTTATTCTGTAGATCTTTATGAAATCAGATGACAAGTTTTCAAGAACCATTCTGATAGTGATTAATTCTGATTTCCTGTGTTTTCAAGTGCAGAATTGCTAGGTGACCCACTTTGAGCTTTTGAAAATGTGTACCCGGGTGAAAATTTTGGATAATTGAGTCATCCCTCATACTGTAAACATAGGAGTGTACCTACCTGAAGATTTATAAACTCCTACCAATCAGTTTATCCACTTTTCCAGAGCCTTTCCGTTTCCAATTTCTTAAAGTTTCTCTAAAAATGTTGAATCTAGATTTAAATGACATACTTTGTCCTTTCCCCATTTGCACCCCATTCAAGGTCAGACATAATTGAATATGGATTTGCATTATAGACCTAGGGATGAACTCCTTTGAAGATTCCCAAACCTTGACCAATCCGGTAGATCACTTTTCTTTGTCGATTCCGAACCGGATTTCTGCATATTTATTATGTTTTGGTTCAGAAAGTGTAAAGGTGATATCTTTGCACATTGGCATCAGTTCAGTGGTTTGTTTTCAGAGGAAGACAACTGGGGATTCATGTCCTATATACAACATTCAATTAGGATCTAGAGGTTGGGTTTCTGAAAGATATTTTTGATGGATTTGCAAATTCATTTTCAGAGGCATTTTGTTCACTTTGCAGTGCGGAAAAAGAGTTAAGTTTGCGAGATGGTCATTTTGTGTGTGATATTTTTCTGTCTGGAAGATATTTTCAGGGTCCGATTGTAAAAATATCCTCATTGCATATGAGTTTACTTTTTGACCTAATGTTGTTGATGATAGGGGAGGATAGCCATGGAGGATGTTGTTACAGCTATGTGTTGCTATTAATAGGTTTGGAGTTCTAATTAGTTACATCATTATTATGGGCAATGTAACATTATCGAATGGTGGGCACCATGTTGGCTTGTTTGAAGAATGGTTTGGAGTGCAGTGGTGAAATGGGTGTATAGCTGTTATACTTATGACTATGATTTTAATTTTGAGTCCGCTGGTGTCTTATAAGAAGGTTATTTCTTTAAGGGTTTGCTTCTGCATAAGTAATTGAATTGGCTGTTGTGATCACCACTGGCATTGCAAATGTGAAATTGTT
>MU225528.1:125397-142239 GCA_018584345.1 Thuja plicata
GTATGAAACCACAAAGGAGCTGAAAATAAGTTGTCACATTGATAGGGGCAGATATAATGCAGTGAAGTCCAGCGCAAGGTATGTTTTTAAGTAAGTTTCCTTTGAAAAACATCAAATGCCATAAAATACAGTGCAAGGCATGACCAAAGGGAAGTCTTTCTTTTGCAAAGTGATTGGAGGCTGCGCTGGAAACCAGATTGAAGTTTCATGCCAAGTAGAGCAGCATTGGAGTTCTTCAAAGTTTTAAATTGATGGCATACAAGCTGCGCAGATTTGTGGGAAATGTTTTGTGTTCCAAAAACATTCTTACAATGCGCATCTTTTTGCAAATAGCCTGTGCCCAGTGTGGAAAGGTAGAAGACTATTTTTGAAAGCAATTAAATAAGAGAATAAATTGGGGTTTTTAAACAACAATTTTATTATAAATTGGTATGGTGAGATGAGTCTGTGCAAACTATGGAGGGAAATTGCAGATATTTGAAATGTTAGAGACCAACATAGACATTGCAAACAGATACAAGCAGCATGCGATGGCATTGGAGGAAGTCTTTTTAAGTGATTTTTTGTTTCGATTTTCTGCAATTTGAAACCACAGTGAATATGCGTTAGCAAATTGGGAGAAGTTTATTAAAAATTTTAAAAGTTAATCTACAATTTTGACTCCATAGGAAGAGGCGCCTTGGTCCATGGAGGCCATTGGTGCTATTATTTCACTCCCAGATAGCTCCGTTGATGAGCGACACCCAAGAAAAACCCAGAAACATGAAAAACAGGGAGTATGCGATGGTTTTTTGGGAAAAGTTTGAAGTTTTTTTAAATGTTTTCAAGTTAAAATCTGAAAATGTGACACCATACAAAGGGGCGCCCTGGCCATTAAAACACAATAATGCTGTCCATTTGCAAGATAATAGAGATATTAGTCAGCAGTTCTCTTCATATTCTGAGCAAGGATGAGAAACTATGTATTTTTAATGTCCCACATTCAGTGTGCAAAGGGCGTTTTTGGTATTTATATACCAAAACACAAACATTAGAGGTAAGAATGAGAGCCCAGAGGCTCTTGGTGAGCTCTTAGGCGCTAGAGGTCGACTTGCATGAGCTATACCCAGTGTTTTAGCATGAAATCCGAAAATGACTTTAAAACATGAGATGATATATCCCACATTGTCCCCACAAAGGAATTCTGAAGGCTTTATATACTAAAACACAAACATATGAGTTTGAAGTTGAAGAGGAGGCAATCCATGCACACCCAGCCATCTGAATGCCTCAGTTTCCATGCCCAAAAATGAAGGAGAACAAATTTTGACGAAAAAGGCATATGGCGTTGGTCGCGAAGTCGCGAGATACACTTGGTCACCCAGTCGCTAGAAGCTCCAGTCGCCCAGTCGGGAGATAGTTTGAGGATAACCACCAGATTACTGAGACTTGGCGACTGACCACTAGCGGTTAGTCGCAAGACATCGAAGTTGACCGCCGAGACTTGGCGACTACCCGCTAGCGGTTAGTCACGAAGTAGCCAGATACCAAGGATAAGTGTCACGACATGGAGATTGTTGTTGGTCGCGCAGTCGTGAGATGAGGACAAGCCGCCGAATGCCAGTCGTGAGGTCGCCCAGCATTGAAGGTAGAGTTAAAATTGGCTCGTGACTTTGATTTCTTGATTGTCGCATGGTCGCCAGATGTGACTGAGGTCAAAAATGAGTTAAAGGCACAGTTTGTGACAGTGAATAAGAGGATGCCACTTGTTGATTTCTGGTGATTTCTGGGCAATGTATGCATTAATCTGAGATTTTCAAAGAATTTAATATGTGCACAAGGTTGATTTTAAAAGGTAATTTTCTATGTTTTATTGCAAATCTTTATATTTTATTCCCGAAGGTTTTTTAAAGACACTGGAAATCAGATTTGGACAGAATGAAGATCAGAGAATATGATCAAATTTGCACAAAGGAAAATGAGACAAAATGCATAATATTTTAATTGCATAAGTCAGATTTGAAAGAGCTTTCTGGGAGGTCTTGTAATCAGATATTTTATCATATTTTCAAAGATATTTTTCAAATGAGATCAGATTTGATGGATTTTTCAGTGGAAGAATAGAAGAGATATTTTAAAGATATATCAGATATTTTGAAAAGAAGGAATTGGTGTAAATCAGATTTGAGAGAAGGACAGGTGTTTGCTAGACAAAAATTTTAGGGTTTCTTCTCTTCTATATCTTTCTTTCTTTTCTCAGTTGTAAGGGTTCCTTTCCTCTGCTCTATTCTAGTTTTTTCCTGCAGATGCCTAGAGCAGGTCCCTGTTGGTCTTGTGGAAATTTTATTGTAAGCTATACTTTTGTGTCTTTGTATATTCATGAAAGCTTATTGTCTGGATGTGTTGAAGTAGAATACAGTAATAGGATACAGTGTGGTTCTCCCTCTTTCATATTATCTTGTCTCTTTGCATTTTGTTTGTGCTCTAGTGTGTTTCACCTATAAGGCATTTGAAATACACCAGCTACAAGGTAGTTTTTCTAATTATTTATGAGTTCCTTTCAAGGAGAGGACTAAGTTTCATAGATAATTTTAGAGAGCAAGGCATTCTGATAAGGATTTGATGCAGATGTATGTATATGAGAGGATATTTTTTAAGGCACTCTATCTCAGCTGCATGTAGTTTGTAAGGCACTCTACAGTATCTCTGTTAGTTTATCTCTGTTGATTCATGTTTTCATTGACTCTTTGCCCAAGGGATAGGCACTGGCCTAGAGTATAGTTTGCAGTCTGTTCCTCATCCAATATAAAAAATAATTTCAACCAAAATACTCTTGTTACTAAGAACAAACAAACTGAACTCAGTAATGACTCATGTCAGCAGGACAGTGTCCATTTTGGTGATTCCTTGAAGAGTGGATCATTAGGTTATCCCTCCTACATCAAAAGGAAGAAGGAAAAGAATCCTTATATCACTAATTTTTGCTATATTTAAGATCATAGTTTGTATGGTTAAATCTTGCATCTAGTTATGCTTGGTCATTTGCAAGGTGATTTATAAGTTGATTTAACAAAGATACATAGCAAATCAATGTCCACACCATAACATACTGTGTAAACAGCAATCATAAAAGGTGAAACCTAGCTGAGTATATGTGGAGCTCAAAAACAAAGAGGGACCTTATCTAGTCCTTAGAAATTAGGCTTTTCTTGTCTCTGAATTAGTATTAGAAGGAATGGTGTTCAAGTAGTCATTTCAAGCAATGTGATTCATACGAGAAAAATCCCTAACAAATTGGCGACTCTGCTGGGGATAGTTATTTAAAAGATCATTTTTAAAGTTCTCCTGGAATCTGGTTGCAGACAAGTATTCATAAGTACCCGAGAAAGAGTTTGGCCCATCCAAGTCGCCTAACAAATTGGCGACTCTGCTGGGGAATAAGTATACAAAGCTTATTAAAGAAATCAAAATTTCTGGAGTAAGTCAATAGTAAGACAGTCATAGAGTCATGTGTTACAAAAAGAAAAGGATATATTCCCCATGCTTTATAAAAAGACTCAAGTCTGTGTGTTGTTTGCTGCAAAAATGTTTAAAATTTTCTACCTGATCTCACTAATAGTGAGTGGCGACTCTGAGCTCTGATTTGCACCAGTGTGCATGTGAAAGAAAGATTACAAAGAAGGTGAGCTTGCAGCGATAGTGACAGCCGATATTCTACATGTTTTGATGTTGATTTAAAGGTGTCTTCAAAGCACACATGATTTGCAACAACTCAAATACATCCAGGTATTTTTAAAAATTTTAATATTTTTCCTTATCAAGTGATTACAGCACTAAAGCAAAAAGGAATTAGTTAAAAACGAGGTTTACATGTTTCAAGTTTTACTTGCATCTGTGCAAAATTTAAAGGAAATATGTAAGAGTGGCAGTTTGTAATATTTTTCATAACTGCTAAGATGTCACAGCCTTCTAATTTGAGGGGTGGTAATTTGTATGGGGCAATTAGTTTTGTGGGTATCCCTGGATATCCGAATCATATCCCATCTAAGGTTAAGGAGTATTTGCCAAATTTCACTGGTTTTGGAGAACAATCAGCTGAGGATCATTTAGAGAAGTTTGCAGATTTGATTGATGATCATGACATAACACATGAGGATGTACTAATGAGTCTATTTGCAATATCTCTAGTCGATAAGGCTAGGGAGTGGTTTAAGGATTTACCTCATGATTCAATAGGATCTATGACTGAAATGGAAGAGTGTTTTATTGAACAATATGGTAACACAGAGGACAATAGTGTTTCTTATGCTATATCCTACGTTGAAGAATCTATGTCACATTCAGATCATGATAAAGAGGATCTTTAGGAGGAACTTATTAAGAAACTATCGGCCATTCGAAAGCAAATGAAAAAATAAGAGGCCAATAGACAAGCTCAAATCAGAATTGACCAATTAAAATTGGAATTGTTGAACCAAATAGCAATAAGTGATGACGAATCTACTGATTTTGAGTCTGAGATTGTTGAAGATGTTGATGATAAATCTAACAGTGAATCTGAATTTAATGATATTCAAAGTGATGAAGATGAATATATACTTAGGGATGATGAAGAATCTACTGCTGGTGAAGATACTGTTGATATTGATATTATGAATAAGCTTTATGAACAACAAGAAGATGAAAAAGATATATGCGGCCAGCAAGATAACAATTATGATGCAGACATGAGTGTTTGTAGTGAGATCATTACACAAAGTGATATGTTTTCAGAGGTTTTACTACAAGACTCCAACAAAGAATAAATTTGTAGCATCATGCAAGAAGACAGTAAAGAGATGAATGAAGAAGATGACTGTTGTTCCCTTCATAGTGAATAGATTGCAGAGATTTTATCTTTTGAGTATCTCAGATATTCAGGAAATAAAAGCTTTGAACTTTCATGTCCAGCACATATTAATTTTGACAAGGAAAATGAATCAGTGCATTCTGATTTGGACATATGTGATACTATTTCTTCTTGCACTCCTTCTTCATTCGGCTACAATAAAATTCAATTTGATTTATTAGATGATGAGATTTTCAGTGTGGTTTTAGATTCAGTAGATGCGGAAAATCTAAGGATGGAGTTGAGTGCTAATTTAGAGAACAGTGTGGATTTTGAATCTTGTTTTGATTCTAATAGTGGTCAATCAGTGGCTCAAGTTTCAAAAGAATAAATTCAATGTGCCGATATTTTCCCTCCCACCCACCACTTTTCTTTAAGCTTGTTTAATGATGATGAACTACAAGATCCCCCTATTTTTTATGCTAAGATTGTTGCTCCATATCCTAAGATGATTTATCGTGTTATATCTGATGAGTTTCCTAATTTTGATAATCATTTTCCAAATGATGAGGCCTCTAAAATTTTGCATAAAGATCAAGGTATGTTTTCTTTTGAGATGCAAATGATGGATGTGAAGGAAATTGATGATGCTTGCCCAAGAAGTATGATGGAAATTGAAATTTCCCCCTTTCAGTTGAATGGTGAGTCTTTAAGTTGTGATTTACAAATCAAAGAGGATAAATGTCACAGATATCTAAGTATGTTCTTATCTAACGACCGTGACACATATATGCCACAATTTATTTATGATGAAAATCTGCCTAATGTTTATGGAAGCTCATATGAAGAATATGCATATTTGTTGTCATACAATGAGTTGATACATGATGACATTGGATTGGATCAGGCAGTTAAAAGTGGCACTGATATCATATTTTTGAAACATGGGGCAGAGAGCTTTGTATTTGACAAAGGTAAGAGTTGATCTCAGTTTGTGGGGTTTTGGGCCTCTTGTAGATAATATACATATTGTACAGTTGTTTTCCCTTTCATTTGTGTCTTTTCTTTCAGTTAGAGGTTTCCCCATTTTTGAGAAGAGAGGAAAGTTTTGAAAAGTGAAGAGAAAGAGAAAAGAGTTAAATTCTGATTTTGAAGTTTTTGGAGTGGTCTGCTACTCCAGAGATCTGTGGTTCTCGGTATAAAATTGCATTTAACCATCCTCAGTCAGAGCCACTATTGGTACTCCTAAATTTGGAACAAATTTGGAGTGACCATGTTAATTTTTTCAGACAAGCAAAAGTAAGTACCCTTGAAATTTTGTGTGAGAAGGCTCAATTAGAGTGATTGAAAAGGATGCCCGGATGATTTTTATGAGATAAAAATTTGGAAGAGGCTTTAATGCCTTCCATTTGACATATGCAGTGGGTCCCAGCTCTTGAGTTTCAATTCTAACATGTTTATGGACTAGACATTTTGAGGTGGTCACCTAATTCTGCACTTTGCTAATTGTCAATTTGCTGTCCGGAGCCTACTTTGCTTCTGAGTATCTTACACCTTGTTGAATTTCATAAGCCATCACTTTGGGAATTTGTTCCATGCATATCAGAGAGATTATGTTTTAGATCTTAGATCATTCTGAATCCTTTTGATAAGTTTTCATGCTTCCCAAAGTTGGTTGTTAATGAACTGTCTGCATTTTTGTCCTGCCTAGAAATCTGAATAGCCAAGTTTGACACGTTATAACTTTTGACCAGTTGCTTTAATTGAGAAAATTCCTTTTGTACTGTGTTCCAGTGGTCACACACTCCATATTTTTAAGTCTGCGGATCTTTATGAAATCAGATGACAAGTTTTCAAGAACCATTCTGATAGTGATTAATTCTGATTTCCTGTGTTTTCAAGTGCAGAATTGCTAGGTGACCCACTTTGAGCTTTTGAAAATGTGTACCCAGGTGAACATTTTGGATAATTGAGTCATCCCTCGTACTATAAACATAGGATTTTACCTACCTAAATATTTATAGACTCCTACCAATCCGTTTATCCACTTTGCCAGAGCCTTTCCGTTTCCAATTTCTTAAAGTTTCTCTGAAAATGTTGAATCCAAATTTAAATGACATACTTTGTCCTTTCCCCATTTGCACCCCATTTGAGGTCAGACATAATTGCATATGTATTTTCATTATACACCTAGGGATGAACTCTTTTGAAGATTCCCAAACCTTGACCAATCAGGTAGATCACTTTTCTTTGTCGATACCGAACCCGATTTCTGCATATTAATTATGTTTTGGTTCAGAAAGTGTAAAGGTGCTATCTTTGCACATTGGCATCAGTTTAGTGGTTTGTTTTTAGAGGAAGAAAACTGGGGATTCATGTCCTATATACGACATTCAATCAAGATCCAGAGGTTGGGTTTCTAAAAGATCTTTTTGATGGATTTGCAAATTCATTTTCAGAGGCATTTTGTTCACTTTGCAGTGCGGAAAAAGAGTTAAGTTTGCGAGATGGTCATTTTGTGTGAGTGATATTTTTCTGTCTGGACGATATTTTCAGGGTCCGATTGTGATAATATCCTCATTGCATATGAGTGTACTTTTTGACCTAATGGTGTTGATGATAGGGGAGGATAGCCATGGAGGATGTTGTTACAGCTATGTGTTGCTATTAATAGGTTTGGAGTTCTAATTGGTTACATCATTATTATGGGAAATGTAACATTATCGAATGGTGGGCACCATGTTGGCTTGTTTCAAGAATGGTTTGGAGTGCAGTGGTGAAATGGGTGTACAGCTGTTATACTTATGACTATGATTTTAATTTTGAGTCCGCTGGTGTCTTATAAAAAGGTTATTTCTTTAAGGGTTTGCTTCTGCATAAGTAATTGAATTGGCTGTTGTGATCACCACTGGCATTGCAAATGTGAAATTGTTTATTGGTGGTGTCCATATGTCAAGGTTATTGACAAATGTTCTTGATATAACTTCATTCTTGAAGCTTTTTCACAGAGACCCCAGTCATTGTGATTGCTTATATCTGCCATTGCAACATTCATCCAATAAAAAAATAACTCGAGGAGCCTTCAGACAGGCATGCCATTGTTCACACATCATTGGCATCATTGATAACAATAGTGGTTATTCTTGGCTTCATCTCTCCAGCTGCCAGTGTTCTCAGAGACACTTATGTTTTTTCAACAAAAGGGGGAAATTTTCATTGTATATTGGACTGAGATTGCAGATAGAGGAGAGATTGTTAAAAGAAAGTCTAAAAAGAAAGAACCACATAACTGGCAAGTCTTCCATACTTACTATGCAATATTTAAACTAGAAATAAGAAGAATGCCACGCTGGTGTAAAGCCAAGATCAACAACCTTTGCCAACGCCATTTAACAAGTATGAAACCACAAAGGAGCTGAAAATAAGTTGTCACATTGATAGGGGTAGATATAATGCAGTGAAGTCTAGCGCAAGGTATGTTTTTAAGTAAGTTTCCTTTGAAAAACATCAAATGCCATAAAATCCAGCACAAGGCATGACCAAAGGGAAGTCTTTCTTTTGCAAAGTGATTGGAGGCTACACTGGAAACCAGATTGAAGTTTCATGCCAAGTAGAGCAGTATTGGAGTTGTTCAAAGTTTTAAATTGATGGCATACAAGCTGCACAGATTTCTGGGGAATGTTTTTTGTTGCAAAAAAATTCTTACAATGCGCATCTTTTTGATAATAGCCTATGCCTAGTGTGGAAAGGTAGAAGACTATTTTTGAAAGCAATTAAATCAGAGAATAAATTGGGGTTTTTAAACAATAATTTTATTATAAATTGGTATGGTGAGATGAGTCTGTGCAGACTATGGAGGGAAATTGCAGATATTTGAAATGTTAGAGACCAACATAGACATTGCAAACAGCTACAAGCAGCATGTGATGGCATTGGAGGAAGTCTTTTTAAGTGATTTTTTGTTTTGATTTTCTGCAATTTGAAACCATAGTGAATATGCGTTAGCAAATTGGGAGAAGTTTATTGAAAATTTTAAAAGTTAATCTACAATTTTGACTCCATAGGAAGAGGCACCTTGGTCCATGGAGGCCATTGGTGATGTTATTTCACACCCAGATAGCTCCGTTGATGAGCAGCACCCAAGAAACATGAAAAATAGGGAGTATGCGATGGTTTTTTGGGAAAAGTTTGAAGTTTTTTGAAATGTTTTAAAGTTAAAATCTGCAAATGTAACACCATACAAAGGGGCGCCCTAGCCATTAAAACACAATAATGCTGTCCATCTACAAGATAATAGAGATATTAGTGAGCAGTTCTCTTCATATTCCCAGCAAGGATGAGAAACTATGTATTTTCAATGTCCCACATTCAGTGTGCAAAGGGCATTTTTGGTATTTATATACCAAAACACAAACATTAGAGGTAAGAATGAGAGCCTAGAGGCTATTGGTGAGCTCTTAGGGGCTGGAGGTCGACTTGCATGACCTATACCCGGTGTTTTAGCATGAAATCCAAAAATGACTTTAAAATATGAGATGATATATCCCACATTGTCCCCACAAAGGAATTCTGAAGGCTTTATATACTAAAACACAAACATATGAGTTTGAAGTTGAAGAGGAGGCTATCCATGCACGCCCATCCATCTGACTGCCTCATTTTCCATGCCTGAAAATGAAGGAGAACAAATTTTGACAAAAAATTGATATGGCGTTGGTCGCGAAGTCGCGAGATACACTTGGTCGCCCAGTCGCTAGAAGCTCCGATCGCCCAGTCGGGAGACAGTTTGAGGATAACCGCCAAATTGCTAAGACTTGGCAACTGAACGCTAGTGGTTAGTCATGCAGTTGTGAGACATTGAAGTTGACCGCCGAGACTTGGTGACTAACCGCTAGTGGTTAGTCACAAAGTAGCCAGATACCAAGGATAACTGTCGCGACATGGAGATTACTGCTGGTCGCGCAGTCGTGAGATGAGGACAAGCCACCGAATGCCAGTTGCAAGGTCGCCCAGGGTTGAAGGTAGAGTTAAAATTGGCTCACGACTTTGATTTCTTGGTTGTCGCATGGTCGCCAGATGTGGCTGAGGTCAAAAATGAGTTAAAGGCACAGTTTGTGACAGCAAATAAGAGGATGCCACTTGTCAATTTCTAGTGATTTCTGGGCAATGTATGCATTAATTTGAGAGTTTCAAAGACTTTAAAATGTGCACAGGGTTGATTTTAAAAGGGAATTTTATATGTTTTATTGCAAATCTTTATATTTTATTCCCGGAGGTTTTTTAAAGACACTGGAAATCAGATTTGGACAGAATGAAGATCAGAGAATATGATCAAATTTGCACAAAGGAAAATGAGACAAAATGCATAATATTTTAATTGCATAAGTCAAATTTGAAAGAGCTTTCTGGGAGGTCTTGTAATCAGATATTTTATCATATTTTCAAAGATATTTTGCAGATGAGATCAGATTTGATGGATTTTTCAGTGGAAGAATAGAAGAGATATTTTAAAGATATATCAGATATTTTGAAAAGAAGGAATTGGTGTAAATCAGATTTGAGAGAAGGATAGGTGATTTCTAGATAGAATTTTTAGGGTTTCTTCTCTTCTATATCTTTCTTTCTTTTCTCAGTTGTAAGGGTTCCTTTCCTCTGCTCTGTTCTAGTTTTTTCCTGCACATGCCCAGAGCAGGTCCCTGTTGGTCTTGTGGAAATTTTATTGTAAGTTATACTTTTGTGTCTTTGTATATTCATGAAAGCTTATTATCTGGATTTGTTGAAGCAAAATACAGTAATAGGATACAGTGTGGTTCTCCCTCTTTCATATTATCTTTTCTCTTTGCATTATATTTGTGCTCTAGTGTGTTTCACCTGTAAGGCATTTGAAATACACTAGCTACAAGGTAGTTTGTCTAATTATTTATGATTTCCTTTCAAGGAGAGGACTAAGTTTCATAGATAATTTCAGAGAGCAAAGCATTCTGATAAGGATTTGATGCAGATGTATGTATATGAGAGGATAGTTTGTAAGGCACTATATCTCAGCCGCATGTAGTTTGTAAGGCACTCTACAGTATCTCTGTTAGTTTATCTCTGTTGATTCATGTTTTCATTGACTCTTTGCCCAAGGGATAGGCACTGGTCTAGAGTATAGTTTGCAGTCTGTTCCTCATCCAATATCAAAAATAATTTCAATCAAAATACTCTTGTTACTAAGAACAAACTGAACTCAGTAAGGACTCATGTCAGCAAGATAGTGTACATTTTTGTGATTCCTTGAAGAGTGGATCATAAGGTTATCCCTCCTACATCAAAAGGAAGAAGGACAAGAATCCTTATATCACTAATTTTTTCTATATTTAAGATCATAGTTTGTATGGTTAAATCTTGCATCTAGTTATGCTTGGTCATTTGCAAGGTGATTTATAAGTTGATTTAACAAAGATACATAGAAAATCAGTGTCCACACCATAACATACTATGTAAACAGCAATCATAAAAGGTAAAACCTGCCTAAGTCTATGTGGAGCTGAAAAACAAAGAAGGACCTTATCCAGTCCTTAGCAATTAGGCTTTTCTTGTCTCTAAATCAGTATTAGAAGGCATGGTGTTCAAGTAGTCATTTCAAGCACTGTGATTCATACAAGAAAAATACCTAACAAGGACCACTCTGTAACATCTTCCACTCTGGAACTCGCACTAGATCTAAGGTGCAGAAGAATGAAGATCCAGATCTTCAGAAGCTGAGAGAGAATGTGACAACTATGAAGAGTCAGCTGATGGACTCTGAATGCCTTCTAAAATCCTTGCTCTGATTTTGGTGTTGGCGGGCCTCTTCTCTGTTTTCTTTCCAGCAGTTCTTTTGTTCCTTTTGTTTAGTATGTTTATGTTGCTATATCTGGGTTTTGACCCTCTGTTGATTGTTCCCATCTCTGGGTCAATCTGTTGCTCGTAGGGCTTTTTTAGTCTATCCTCTCTTTGTTTTGTTAAAGGGTTTCGGGGTTCCCTTCAAAACCTGCTTTTACCTTAATCAAAAACAGCTTCCACCTTCGAATGATCACCAACCAGCACCAAAAATTAACTCGTAATTATCCACTAAGCTCAGAGTAATTCACACTTAATCACACTTCAAATTTTCAAGGATTTGCTCTTAAAACTCTAAGTGTTTTTAATCACAGTAACTGCGAAAGTGACATGTAATTTCTATTTATACCCAAGGTAAAAGCAAGTTACCCTCTATCTGTAAACTTTGGAACAAGCAGACTTTCGAACTCCAGGCTCGGGGATTCCATGTGACCATAACCTCTTACGAAAAAGAAGACGTAATGTTAGAGAATCTCAGAGTCAGGGATCTGGCTTCTAGAAAAGAAATGACCAACTTCAGGACCAGGTCCCAGAGACACGAAGGACAGAAATGCAAAACAAAACCAACACCACAGGAAAGAAAACCCAGAAAAAGAAACAAAACAAGCAAAGGCAAAGAAAAAAAGGCAAGAGCCAAAAGAAAAAAACAAACACAAAAAAAGGGGGACCCAACATTTTGCACACAAAATGTAGGGACGGGGATGCAGGGCATAACATGCCCCACATTGAGATTCACTCACTTAGTGTTCTTAGGTTTTCTACCCTTAACCCACACATCACAAATACATCATACATGTAGTAAAAACACATCATAAACACATTTGAGAACTGCATCAAAGAATAGAAAATAATAAGGTAGTTTAGGGATGTTTAGGAAAATTAGGGACGTTTAGGGAGGCCTAGAATGGTCCTGATCCTCCTAGACAATCCTAAACCCTAATCCTACTTCTTACACACATAATAACCCTATTAAAGCATATAAATTCACCATATAACCTCCACCAAACATGTAAGGAACATATTTAAAGTTACACAAAATTTCACATGCCAAAACACAATGCTATGTAAAATCTCACATGCCTGAAATTTAACTAAGTCTGATTTTTTTTTGAAAAATCTAAAATCTAGAAGTTGCATCTTAACTCCTAGGAAAATGAAACCTATCCCAATCATCTAAAAAGGCACCTGATTTCTTTATACAAGTATAACTTAAAGTATAAAGTTATACTTAATACTTAATTATACTAAGCTGAAACCTATCCCAATCATCAAAATTATACTTAAATGTTATACTTGTATAAACAAACCTTTATAATACTAAATTGTATACACAAACCCTAAATGTTATACCTTAATAATACTAACTTCAACTTGACATTAAATACAAATTTGAGATAATTAATAATGACAGAAACCCTAATCTGAATACAACTCGGGACTAAATCAACAATAACAAATTATAATACAAACTCGAGATTATATAAAGACTATGCATATTGTTTAATGATAGAAAATTAAATATAAATAATCCTAATCTGGGATCACAAGGCTGCGAAAATTATTTATAGGAAATGTCATTCTACAAAATGACAGAAAACTAAATAGAACGACTAACAGATCCGACTCCATAATCCTCGAAGCACTCATGGACATTCTGAAGGAGATACAAGGAGAATACTAAGGAGTCTATAGACTCTTACAAATGCAGAAATATTCATATACATACAACATAGGAATAATTCCATTTAAACATGATCCTAATCTCTAAATCACTAATACTGGCACAGTGATATATATATAACATAAACATTCTAAAGTTTACGTAGACAGCAAAGCACACAGAGAAAACATTCAACCAGACTCTTATCCAATACATATCACAAAGGGGAGTTATCTCTCAGGATGGATTCCAACCTAGAGTCCTGTGGAGATTTAGTTTGATGAAGGATCCAATCCTCTTAGTCTCTTATAGCACTCCTTCGAGTCCTTCTGGGTACAATCTCTAACCTCTACCAGAAGCAACCAAATGCCAATCTTAGAGAATAATGAATTCTCTCCTCACAAATATAATTTCCTACAAATAAAATGCTCAACCATACAATTTATCCTCTTGAATCCAAATTCATATCCAACCCCCTCTCACACAGAAGATCTCTCTGTATATAGATTAGAGGAAGTAGTTGCATGTGTATTCCAACCGATGCAACTATCCACCAGTTATTCATTGATAATATGGTTTTCAAAACCATTCCCATGAAGGAATAAGCACATTTTTATTTAATAATATTTTAATCTATGTCTCCTAGATTTGAGGATGAAAAAATAGATAATAAAGATTTTAGGAATACATTTACTAACTTACTTACTGTGGTAATTTACCAGTGACATTTCCCAAATATAAAAAAATAACATAGACTTACCATAGTCTCATAATAATTTCCTTCACATAATTAGTTTATTATATAATAATACATAATTATATATGTATTCATAGGCATATGTGTGCACCCATATGCTTATGGTACATATACCATAAGTAATACACATTATTATTAATATTACAAATATTAAATATTATGAAGATTATTATTATAAAACATATTATCTATTCATACACTAGTCCATATTCTTTACAAAACACAATAGTGATATATATAAGGTGAAATATACCACTATTATTAAAACATTTATTATTAGTATTGCCATAGGCATTTTATTATTATGAATATTATAAAGTAATATCATAGAATTCTTTATTATTATTGATATTAAAATCACATGATTTAATCACATACAAACTCTTTCCTAACAAGATACGCTAGTACATAAGTATCTACTAATAAAGATAAATTACTAAATCATACAATAATTCACATCAATAATCTACTAACAAAATTGAACATACCATGAAGACAATTAGAACTACCATACTCAAAACCTCGTTCTCAAAGAATGCAAAAGATAAGAAACCAACTACAAGATCCACAAAACAAAAAAACTGAGAGGACACAAATATACATCATCCACACAAGGGACTGACTTAGGAACTCCCCACCTAAAGGTAAAAAGATCAGAGGCAGAGTTCCTTCCTGTGGAACCTGGTGATATCTCCGTAAAAAAAAAAATGATCAAGGATTTTGAGGGATCGCTCAGACCTATGAATCCAGGTGGAGACGATACCCAGTACCTGCACTCCTACATCACCAAGAAGAGATACATTGATACATATGAATATACATACAAATAAGATATATGCAAGCATATGACCAGGATCGATACATCGTGTGGACCTCACTAAGTGAGTAACTATGACTTCATCCTGAGTCATGAAAACACATCAGACACATATTCATGAAACATAAAACATCATGATAATGGTTAGATTCAAATCCTTGGGTTAGATCCATAAAACATATAAAAAATAGATGGTTTTCTAATCTCGTAAACATATAAATGATAACCATAAATGAGCATATCAATCATCTGATAAACATATCATCATCCATAAAACATAAATTTAAATGTATAGTTCTAACCATCATAATACAATGTCCAAATCAGAAATTCCAAGTATCACCATAGGAGAGGGTATTACATCCTCCCTCCCAAAACTTAGGCTTACTCCTAGAAGCCTACAAATAGATATAGATAAGTATCTCTAAGTCTAGCAGCATCCTCCCATGTAGCTGAGGAATCATCATTGGGGTCTCATTGGGCCCTTTCCTGATCTATGGTGCGACCCCTGAGGATCAGTGTCTGCTGCTACAAAATATGTACCAGCTCTAAAGCCATCTGCCCCTCCGCTACATGTAATGCATTCCAATCCAAAACATGAGTCACATCAGGAATATATTTTCTAATAAATGAAACATGAAATACATCATGAATACGAGCAAGGCTCGATAGCAAGGCAAGCCGATAAGCTACTGGTCCTATCCTCTCTAGGACTTTAAAAGGGCCAACAAATCAGGGTGCCAACTTGGAGCCTTTTCCGTAATGGATTGGACTCTTTCGTGGACACACCCTCAAAAAGACTCAGTCACCAAGAGCGAAGTGTACATCAGTCCCGTGCGCATCAACATACTTCTTCTGCCTATCCCGGGCTATCAAAATATGCTCTCTGCTACGCTTGACCTACTACTCCATATCCTGCAACATCTTAGGGCCTAGAAGTACCCTGTCCTCCAATCAGTCCCAACTTAAGGGAGTTCAACACAAATGACCATACAAATCCTGAAAAGGGGACATACCTATGGAAATCTGATAACCATTATTATAAGATAACTCCACCAAATATAGATATTCTTCCCAATGGGTCTGCCTATCCATAACATACATTCTAAGCATATCCTCAAGAACCTGATTGACTTGCTCTGTCTGCCTATTTGTCTCGGGGTGATAGTTTGAATTGAAGTCTACCTGAGTCTCTAAAGTGTGATGAAGTGAATTCCAAAGAGCCGATGTGAATACTGGATCATGATCAGATATGATTTTCCTGAGAATACCATGGAGTCTCACAATGTCCTTCATGAATACTCTGGCTATAGAAGCTATTGATTAGGAGGACTACATGGGAGAAAATGGGCTACCTTAGTGAGTCTATCGACTGTTACCATCATAGTGTTATGTCTCCTAGGTGTAACTAGAAGTCCCACAATAAAATCCATGGAAATAATGTCCCATTTCCATTCTGGCACTAGGTGAGGCTGCAAAAATCCAGCCGGATGTTGATGCTCTGCTTTCACTCTCTAACATTGCAAACATCTAGCCACGTAGTCTACAATATCTCTCTTCATTCCCGACCAATAGTATAATTGGCATAGGTCAACATAAATTTTCTTCACCCTGGGATGTGTATGCACCCTAAAATGGTCGCCTAGACTTTGAGCCCCATTTATTATTTTATCAATTTATCAAATCCCTGAATCAATATTTTCAAATATCAATTATATCAATTTCCTTGATCAAATCATAATCAATTCAATATTTTCTAAGGTTTGAGCCTTATTTAATTTAAAAGAGAAAAAAATAAAAATAAAAATATTATCTAATTAAGAGAACATGCTTTCTTTTAATTAATTAAAAATCTCTTTTAATTAAATAATAAAATCACTTTATCCTAAGCCTTTATTTAAATAAAAGGAATTTCCTCCTCTTTTATTTAAATAAAA
>MU225528.1:178066-191359 GCA_018584345.1 Thuja plicata
TTATGAAGATTATTATTATAAAACATATTATCTATTCATACACTAATCCATATTCTTTACAAAACACAATAGTGATATATATAAGGTGAAATATACCACTATTATTAAAACATTTATTATTATTATTTTCATAGGCATTTTATTATTATGAATATTATAAAGTAATATCATAGAATTCTTTATTATTATTCATATGAAAATCACATGATTTAATCACATACTAACTTGTTCCTAACAAGATACGCTAGTACATAAGTATCTACTAATAAAGATAAATTACTAAATCATACAATAATTCACATCAATAATCTATAAACAAAATTGAACATACCATGAAGACAATTAGAGCTACCATACTCAAAACCTCATTCTCAAAGAATGCAAAAGATAAGAAACCAACTACAAGATCCACAAAACCAAGAAATTGAGAGGACACAGAAATACATCATCCACACAAGGGACTGACTCAGGAACTCCCCACCTAAAGGTAAAAGGATCAGAGGCAGAGTTCCTTCCTGTGGAACCTGGTTATATCTTTGTAACAACAACAATGATCGAGGATTTTGTGGGATCGCTCAGACCTGTGAAGCCAGGTGGAGACAATGCCTGGTACTTGCACTCCTACATCACCAAGAAGAGATACATGGATACATATGGATATACATACAAATCAGATACATGCAAGTAGATGACCAGGATCGATACATCGTGTCGACCTCACTAAGATAGTAACTACGACTTTGTCCTGAGTCATAAAAACACATTAGACACATATTCATGAAACATAAAACATCATGATAATGGTTAGATTCAAATCCTTGGGTTAGATCCATAAAACATATAAAAATAGATGGTCTTCTAATCTCATAAACATATAAATGATAACCATAAATGAGCATATCAATCATCTAATAAACATATCATCATCCAAAAAACATAAATGTAAATGTATAGTTCTAACCATCATAATAGAATGTCCAAATCAGAAAGTCCAAGTATCACCATAGGAGAGGGTATTACACTGAATCTTGAACTTTTCTAGTTCAAGGTTCAAGGTTTGATTGCATTCTTCATCTTGCATAAAGTATGGTTTGGTTTAGTCCCTTTTCACCACTCACGTGGTCTTTTTATAAAAACACTGAAAGGAAGTAATGTCTTTTTACACATTGAACTTGATTTTTTGAACTGGCCTAGATCAATGTTCACAGTTCAACAGAAGCCTGTGTATTGAAGGAAGAAAGGACATCAGTGATGTGACCAAAGTAACAGTTGGCAGGAGAAAAATATATCTGTGCATTTTGTGGACATATTAATCATTAGATGTGATACTTATATGTCATTTAAGTTATTTAAGAAGTGCAACATTTAATGATTACATCAGGTGAAACCTCTTGTCACCATTAATCAAGATTTATTCATCTGCATTACCATTAAATGCAAATCTTGCACATTTTATGAGGAAATTGGTTATAAAATAAGAGGTTGTGCTCTCAGTCTTATTGTGAAGTTTTTATGGTGAAGTTGAATTGGGGAAGCAACAGAGGTATCCTCTCATCCTAATAAGCTTAGAGTTTTGCAGAATTTTTAGGTTAGTGTTTCTATCTTCCAGGGTCCCTGTTCAAAATTGAAGCCATTAGAAAAGTTTGATATTGAAAGGCTCTATTTTTCTTCTGCAATCTCAATCTTTTTATGTGTATTTTTCTTAATAATTATGAAGCCCCCACTCCCAAATTTTGGTTGAACCTCTCCCTTGGTTGGTTCATTACCTGAGTGTGATGATACAATGATAAAAATGGGTGCCTTAGAGGAGATTCATAGTAAAATCAAGAGCCCTGTTCCTGGTTCCATAATAGAAAAGGTGGTGTTGAGTGGTCTAGGGTGTGCAGATGCATTCCCCTTAGTGACCCCTTGTCCAGAGCTAGTAGTAGTGTGTTCTAAAATATATAATAGGGATGAGAGATGTATTAAGAAGATTGATGGAATTCCTCTAATTTTCATAAACTGAGATGTCATCCTTACTGCAATGGGCATTCCATAAAAATATCCTTATGAGGAATGGACCATTGCTTCCTCTCAATCTATTTTCTCAACAAAGTGACAGATTTATAGAAATGAGATTGCCAAAAAATCATTATTGGAACCACAAAGGGGAGGATCAAGGCTACCCAAACCTCTTACAATAGATCATTCAAGCCTGAGGTTGTAGAGTTAGTGATTTTTCTTAAGAGGATCAAAGGTAATAATCATGCCTATTCCTGGAACAAATGGATGTAATTCTTTATCCAGATAATTTTGGGAGGGGAAAAGTTCATTGATCGGGTAGACAATATCGTTGATGAGCTTCATCATCAGCTAGAAAATTACTCAGAAAAGTCAAAAGGTTTTTACATGTATTCCTTTCTGTTTTATGTGTTGGCTTGTACTAGGAAGTGGGATGGCCTATATCATGAGTTACATGTTCCCAATATGAAGGTGTATGATTATTATCCCCATATGTAGAAGGAATTCAATTTTGACAATTTTATACAATTGAATGGTGTTTTTATGGGAAGGTTGGTTTATGAAATGCATGGAAACATTGAATAGAGAATGTCATAAGATGCTAAGAGTTTTGTTAATATTTTTGGGAGATTTTTCATATAGTTTGGAAGGTTTACTTATATAGGAGTTGGTGGATTTAAGGAAGAGCCATTTATATTTCCCAGATATGCTCTAGATTTTCATGTTATAGCTAAGGTTAGTCGTCAGTTAGCCCATGTACACAAGGACCTCAAAGAAAGGAAAGGAAGAGCTAAGTCTAGTTTTTCTATAGATCTAGGTTTTTATACTTGCAAAAATTCTTCTGATGCTCTTAATTTGGAGCAAGAATTAAATAAATTGAAACTGAAGTCATTTCAAGCTAGGAGAGATTTTGATATCAGAGGATATGTTGCTTGGAATTTCAGCTTTCCTTCTGAATTCCATCATGTTCCTCAGATGGAATATTTCTGGGAAAACTGTGTGGATGATTTCAAAGTCAGAAGAAGGTCACGGTTTTGATTCACACTTGATCAAATAGTTACTCTGCAAACTATCATTAATGTCACTAGAATAGAAGAAGGGGAAGATGAAGAGATAATTGATGAACAGTATGAAAATAAGGTTCAAGGGTTACCACTCCCCAATATTTACTGGAACAAAGAGGAGAGAGAGTGTGGAGATAGAGAGTATCTACATCAAGACTCTCTATGTCATCAAAGGGACTAAAAAATGGATTGCCAACAAAAGGCCACCTCCTCATAAAAAGAACAATACCAAAGGATCAGTTCTAAATAGCCATGTTGAAAAAGATATCCCAAATTCTAATAAAGATATTTCTATTGCAGGTTCATCTAAATCTAAGAATAAGAAAGTTGTTGAATCTAAAGTTAAGAAGCAGAGGTCCCCTCATCCAGTTCCATCTACATGGATTTCCAGAAGCAGGGCTCACAAGGAGGGAATCAAACTGGTTGAAGAAAAGGAAGTGTTGACGGGGTTTTGCTGACCGGGTCCGCCAATAGTCATAAGTTGTCACCGGGTTCCGAGGAAATTGGCCAACTCCGCCTGCAAAGGTTGTCCAGGGGAAATGAATCCTCCGGGCCTTCAAGCACCTAGGTGTCAGGTCACGATAGTGCAGGGCCCGGTTGGGAGAGCTGACTATTTTTGAGGGGGATAGCTGGTTACTTCAACTCATTCCTCCAGAGATTCGGTACAGTAAGGGTTTCCCGGACCATTCTACACTTAGCAAATAAAATGAAAAAAAAAAATCCTTCAGGGTTAGAAATGTTTATGTAACTACAGTCATGCTGAAAAGTCTAGAACATCAACAATACTCTGAAAGACTACACTAAATACTGAAGAAATACACAACCATCAGTTAGCATTTTATCAGTAGTGGAATAAAGAGGTCGTTAATCTACTTTAACATATCAGAGTGAAGGACATACAGAACATTAAAACATGAAATACCATTAACTCAGAAGCGGGGATGATAACAACATCATTGCCAAGAATCCTTCCTTCTTCATTAATATTTAATCCAGCAAGCACTGGTGCGTGATACAATGGTGGCTCCATGGGAGCATCTAACTACCAAGAACAGAACAAATGGAGCATTGAGCTCTGCAACTAAAACCAGAAATCACTTTTTCTATTTCTTATGGACAAAAAAATCATCAATTTCACCGACCCTTGGAAATGGGTTGATTTGCCTATTTATACAACTCTCTAACCCTAACCCTATTTTACTGTGCTTCAATAAAATACAATATCTGGGGGCCGGTACTACCTGTGCCACCCTACAAAAGACCTGGAGACGGAATAGGTCTGCCATGTCAGAAGAAGAAGACAAGAATGTACATCGGAAGAATTGGCCTCGAGAAGAGAGCTGGAGAGAAGAAAGAAGAGAGTAGGTCCCCCGGGGACTGAGGCTACATGCCTCATAAATGAGAAATGTGGCACCCTGTCTCCAATGTGCCAGGTGTACCTTTGAACGGCGGCTTGAGAAGACCACTCTGTCAGAAACCAACTTCCGAGCCAATACCTCTTGATGTGCCCAACTACTCTCTGACAGTCTTTATTAACCGCCTCTGAAAGTGACCGGTCGGCCTCGGGGACCAGGACACGGATCACTTTAAAGAATACAAAATTTTGGATCTGGAACTCCAGGATCTGGGAACTTATGCCCCCAAAAGAATAAAGAATGCTTAATGCTCAAGTTTCCCCGGTTCCCGGAGAATGCTCAAGGCTGTTTATTATCGTTGAAGGCCTGAAGGATGCAGAAAATGCCATCTTCATCGATCTTCCTTAGGCTGGCCCTCCTGTGCCTGGCCACTTCAACTTGTTTCGCCAGGTCTGCAACATTATTTCTGAACTCATCTGCCATCATTGCAGTATCATGGCCTTTAAGCACCATTTTGGTCAGTTTTGCCATTCGGGCCCCATCCATCCCCTCCGGGGATTAATACCGAGATGCCATCATTTCATCAAAATTTACCAAAACTGACTCCTCAGGGGTATAAGTATTTGTACCAAGGGGATCAACCCCAGAATATTTTATTACAAATGACTTATACAAATTGGAAGAATACCTCATTGTGTTTACCTTTTCCTGTAAGGACTCTACCAGTTGCTTGGTTACCTCCAATGTGAGGTCCAGTCTGGAGTGCTGAGCCCTTACGAAATCAAATGATTCCTCACCCAGAATTATGGATTTGGAAATTATGTCTTCTCCCAAGGTGAGGAGCTCTTCGAGCTCTAACTTCCATGCCTGGTAATTCTTGGCATCACTCTCCCATTGCTTAATCAGTGCTTCTGCCTGGTAAATAATCTGTCGGGCCGTATATAAATTTGGGAGAGTGGCCGCTGGGAAATGCCGGGTGTTTCCTATCTGTAGAGCGACCCATTCGTCTACTTCCTGGGCCTTCTTTTTCATTACTCGCAGGGAGTCTATGTCGCTCTGCAGTAATTCCTCTGATGTGGAGGTCTGTGGAGGGGCAGCGTTGATGGGTCGGGCCAACTCTGCAAGCAACCCCATAAGGTTTTCATTTTTCTCTTTCTCTGCTTTGAGCCTCTAGACCTCTTTTTCATATCGGGCCTCCACTACCCTTACTACCTCCTTCAGCAGGTCCACTTCACCCTGCTTTTCCCTTTTTCCCAAGGATACCTCTGTGATATTGTAATCTATAGGGTCCGCAGTCTATTCATCGACGTCTAGGGGAGGCGTTGCCACCACTGTAATTGTTTCTCCGCCCAGACCAGTCTGAAGGGTATGAACTGTCCGGGCCTTCTTTGCTTTTGGCGGAGCCTGAGCTAAGGCCATCATTTCGGCCAGGGAGAGGGGGACTGTCAGAGCAGATTGGGATTTTCTTTTTATGTTTTCTACCAGCCATGGAGGTGGGAGAGGTGGCCTTCCTGCCAGAGTTTTTTCTTCAGATTCTCTCCCGGTGTCTGATGGCGGCTGCTCCTTTTCAACATGTACTTCCTCTATTTCTCTCCCTTCCAACACCTCTTCTGTAGCAACATCTTCTTCAATTTCTATCTCCTCAGCCTGGTCTCGTATGTCAATTGATGTGTCTAGACCCTGGTCGGCTTCTTCAGGGATCTCTTCTTCATGCTACTCTTCTTCTTCTTCTTCATCTATCGGTAGTAGAGGCGGTATCAGGCTGAGATTTAGAGTTTGGGCTGCTGTGATAACCTGCCCAAAGGTTTCCCCTGGGAGTGGCCTTGGGAACACGGCGGCTGCGGTTATGGTTGATCCCAAAGTTTCGGGTCTCGGTTCCCCAACGGATGCCTTTTGTTTACTTGGTGGTTGTTGGTCCACTCCTGGACCTTGTATTTCTGAGGCCCCGGAGATATCCTCCAGTTCTGGGCTCTTTTCTTCTATTTTCTGCTCTTCTTGTTCTGCAGCTTCTAGTTCCAGGTCCTCTAGATCCACACCCTCTTGCTCTTGCTTTGGGACTTCCATCTCCGCTTGTGTGTCATCCCCTTGTAGATTTCTGAACTCATCGGCTGCAAATACGTCGAACTCCTCTTCTGAAGGGGGACTGGCTAGGTCCTCCATTTTTTCTGCTTCCTTCTCCGGTTCCGGGGAACTGGAGGAAAGGATTTCCACTTCTTTTGGGAGGGAAGCCCTTGGCATTGGTTCCGCCTTAGGCTATTTGATGTGCTTTCTCTTCCTCCGGGTGATCAGAGGCAGCCCCACGTTGGCTATTACTGCTGCCTCCATAGGATCCACCCCCGTCACCTTCACCATTAAGGCTGCCAGCGATGGGGAGGAACGAGGACAAATTGGTCCAGCCATTAGCGGGGGAGTGGCAAGCCTTGTGATCAACTGCTCCCTCATTTGCTGGGAGGCGGCTACAGATTGCTTAATCTATTCCTGAATGGGGACTTGCTGCATGGGGGGAGTTGTTTCTATCCCCTTTCCTTTGTCTGCGCCTTGTGCAGAAGTCCTGACCCCCGGAGTCAACTTCAGAACTAGTGGTGGTGTTACTTTTGCTACCGGTCTGGAGGCTAGGCGCATACTCCCAGGACACGCCTTCTTGAAATAAGCATGACTTTGTTCGACTACTTCCCGAGTGAAGTCCTCAATCATGTGGTCCTCCTGGATGGCCCAATTTATTGTCGGTAGTAACATTTTGTCAATCCCATTTTCTTTGTACTAGGGATTTATGGTGGGGGCGTCGTCTGAGAAGCCCACCGGGAACCTCCAGAGCTTTAGCTCCTACATCATTCTGGTCATCATTTTATCATAATGTCAGTTACGCATGTCCATGTTTTCCTGGTGATCTACCTAGAAGACTTCCATGTGTGCGTGGTGGGGCTCTGAAGCCCGGGGCAGTGCCGTTGCAATTCTGCCATGCAGATCAAAATTTCTTCACGCCAGATAAAATTCCTACAAGTTATAACATTTCAATTCATTATCTGCCTCCTTCACAGCAGCCAGATTGCAGGTGTAGTTCTCACAGGAGATTAGGAACAAAATGTTGGGGACCTTCTTGTGGGCCAAGAGGGTATGCAGCTCCATCATCTGCCGGAAATATTCCAGCAGCACGATCTTGTCCCCGCAATGCTTGGGCAACAAGTAGGGTTTCCTGGAGAAGCCAGCAACCCTAATGTATGTGTGCTGCTGGAACTAGATATAGTAGTGCCCATAACTACTAACCAATTTCATTGCCTCAGTAGACAGGCGGTATCCGGCATCCCGGGTCGGTGTAAGCAGATGGTAGTAAACGAAAGAGTTGTTTACTGGCAGTAACTGGGGAAGCTAGCCTCCCATTGAATTTGTGGGAAATGTTCCCATGGTGCCTTCTGTCCAAGGCCAATACTGAGAATGCCATTTGTAAGCAGGCCATTGGAGTGGGGCCTCTGTTGGGCCAAAGCCCAGAAAACATAATAAGTCATGTAGAACTTCTTCTTCTTGTTCAGCTGCAGGAACTGGGAGTCGACATGATTGGAAATTATGGTCGCCCAGTCGAAGAATTCTCCCTTAGTGGAGATGCCCAGGAGAAAATAGTACATCCATTTTGCAAATTCCTGGGCGGAGGGTTGCCCAAATACCTGGGCCAATGCTATCATCCCCATTTGGATGCTTTCCTTGATTTCACAGCAGGGGATATCTATCTTCATTCTTTTTGGATCCCTCTTTGGGACCTTTAGCCAGTTGGTGTTCATGTACACCTGGGCAGCATCCTCAGTTGATTGAATTGTTTTAAGGCGTCGGTCCTTGTGACCACTGAAGCCCTGTCAAATTGTGGGATACCCAGGCCTTCTTGGAAAGTAACTGGGTTGAGGGACACCAGTGGAGTGGGGAATCCTGTAGGTTCTGCAGCTGCTAGCATAACGGCCTGGACAGAAGATTTTTAGTTGGCCGCCAAAGTTAGAACAAGCTCCGAAGACTGCACGGAGCATGGGAAGCAAGCTACCCGGAGGATTCCAGAACCTCCGACGTTGGTTGCAATTTTGTCTCCAGCCTGTCGCTGGATATGCATTATCTTTACTAGGACCTACATTTCTGCCCAAGTCCTGACACTGGGGTCGGTCATCATTTTTACCCTAGACTCAATCTTTGAGCCCATAACCTCCTCATCCTGCACAAACTTCATGGTGAGGGGCAGCTTTGCCAGGGCCTTCTCTATTTTTGACTTTACTTCTGCCCTGGTCTTGGTTGTGGATGGCAACTCCGGACTTCCGGGAGGAGATGATGCAGATGCCTCAGACATACTTGTAAAATGAAATCTGGACCTGCGAGACAAAGAGACCATCAGAACATATTCATCAAAATAAATAGTAACTCTGGGGTCCGGAGATCTTACCACCGCGCCGTTCACTTTTCCTGAAAAGTTAGTTTTACGTATAAGTATCCGAAAAGAAAAACACTTAGGATTTTCATTATATCTCAAGGTCTGAGAAATTTTATCACACTTGATGAAGACATAGGATGAATGGCGGAAAGAGGCCCAAAGCCCAGAGAAATGACCATTAGCAAAGAAGAATGTGGAGACAGGTCCACGTGGACGCGACGTGCGCTGGCATTGAATGGATGTGATGGCACTGGCGGCGGAGCCAACTGTTTGAACATGCGAAAAGGGAAAGCCACTTGGCTAGAATTAATTGCGTGCATGGGAAATAAATGAGGCTCTTACAGCCTTTATGGAGGAGAGAGAAAATTTCCTGTTTGAAACCGGCTAAGAGCTGAGTTTCAAACAGGTGGTTTTCTGCCTCGAAGCAAGCTTGAAGGCGGAAAAACTAGAAGCAAAGGTGACTCGACCAGCTTGTCGAGCCACCTGGAAGGATATACACAAAGTTGAAGGATATATACATGGAAAGGAGGAGGAGATATACAAGGGCTATCTACAGACAACACATATATACATGAATATACACACGGATGACTCTCACGGGAAAAAACTAGACAAAGCTGAAACAAGAATATACAATATTTTACATTATGTTCATGCTACTTACAGGTTATTTATAGACTATTTACAGACTATTTACAAAAGGCAGATAACCTTCTGGCAGAGCCAAGCCACCAGCAGGTGGCAAAACCAGAAGACCAAAGAAACAACAGAGAAACAAAGCAAACAAAAATAAAAACAGGCAAACCCAAAGAAAACTTGAAAACAAAATCAAAACGAAGAGGAGGGAAGCAGAAAAAACCAACCTGAAAATGTAGAAGGCGGAGGAAGGGAAAGATTACTAGGAGAACTCTGCAACAACTTCAAATCGTCAAGCCGTCAAGATCACCACCACGAAGCACTAGCGTACGTCTGAGAATAGTAGAAGGTGTTAAGCTTTGATTATCACAAATTTCTCTGTAACTGCTCTGCTAATTGCTTTAAAAATTGCTCTATTTCGCTCTAAGTGCTCGAAGATTTTAATCGCGGTAAATGTGAAAATGATAGGCAAGTCTATTTATACCCACGGTAAAAAGTAATCCTCCTCCTTCTGGAGATTTCAGGTCAGGCAAAACCTCCGGACTCCGGGCCCGTGGATTCCTTACAATGATATTCCTAAGACTTAAGAACATCATAGCAAAGAATCCCGGAGTCCAGAATCTGACTTCCAACCAAAAGGCAAACTCCGGGATCTGGGATCCCGGAGGGGAAAAACAAACCAAGAAAACAACACACACCGGGGAAGAAAACCCCGGAGAAAGAAAGCAAAAAGGAAAAGAAAGACAAGGCAAAGCCGCAGTAAAAAGCAAAAGAAAAAAAAAGGGGGGGGGACCCAATATTTTGCACACAAAATGTAGGGGGGGGACCCAAAATTTTGCACACAAAATGTAGGGATGGGGATGCAGGGCATAACAAATGGTGACTTTCTGGGATAAATGCCTTAGCGCATTTGAGAACCATAGAATCTCTGGCCAGCACAACTGGAACAAATCGTCCTCCCAAAGCGTTTGACAAGTAGAGAGCAGCATATCCAAGAGAACCTGACCATACAGGAGTTAGTCCGTAGCCTTTCATCAGTGGTGTCGTGTGTGCTTTGGAAGGAAATCAAGCCGATAAACTCTAGGAGGAAATAGAGAAACGGTACTAATTACATTGAACCAGTCATCAATTTAATTGCTTTCCCTCAGAGACCAGAGTTTTGTCCCGCTCATCCTCTTATTATTCCATTTATTTCCAGGTGGGGAAGGTGGTACTTCTTTCACCATTGAGCCTAAGCTTAGCTAAAATTCAAATGGCGGTACTTCTTTCACCATTGAGCCTAAGCTTAGCTAAAATTCAAATGGCAGTACTTCTTTCACCTATCCACCTATATTTAGATATTTGGAGAGGATAAAACTTCAGACCTGGAAGGAATTTCTTTAGATTTTCAGACGTGGATCAACCAACCAGTACAACTGATCTACCCCCGGCGTGTCCGATTACTTGTTCCTTATATTATTATTGTTCACTGATTGTCAGACTCCCGGAGACAACACCCAATGGAGACTGCTCAAAAATGTGCCATAACCTGCAAACAGTCCCGGAGACCAGGTTGATTCCACCGTGATAAAGATAGATTCTAAGGTTCACCATGCTAGAGGCATTGCACCAGAGGCCAAAGTTATGGGAAGCATTCCAATTCCTATAGGATGGGACAAAAGGACAGGACCAAAAGAAAGCCAAAAGCGAAAACAAAGACAACAAAAATAAAAGAAAGAGGGAGACCGCTCCGGAGGACAACCAACAAGACTATTTACAAGGGGATATTTACATATAGTACAACTTTGGACAAACTTACCCTTATTCAAAGTAATGCTTGAGAAACTTCCCATTATAAGGCAATGCGACAGGTTCTCCAGTCAAGGTGTTAAGGTGATAAGTATTTGCCCCGCAGATTTCTGAGATTAAGTATGGTCCGAGCCAGAGCCGTTGGAACTTGGTATTCTTTCATTTCTTCTCTCGAGCCTTATCCCACAACAGGACCAAATCTGAGATCTGAAAAGCCTTATATTGGGTTCTTCTGTCAAACTATCATTTTACCACTGCTTGATGATGCGTGAAATGTTCAAGGGCTACGTCTCGTTGTTCCTCCATTCGCACCAGATTCAAAAGTCAAACTTCCACAATGTTGTCCCTGTTGTTGAATTCCTGCATGAACTATAAAACTGGGATCTGTAATTTGACTGGGAATACAGGGTTCTGACCATAAACCAGGTGGACTGAGGATGTCCCCAAGGCGGCTTTAATGTGAATACGATCTGCTCGAAGGGTGAATTTCAGTTTTTGGTGCCAATCCTAGGGATTTTGTTCTAACAAATGTTTGATCACCTCAAGTAGATTCTTGTTCGTTGATTCAGCAATGCCATTTCCCTGGGGGTAATAGTTTCTGGAGAACTTCAGTGTGATCTTTCGGTTGTAGGTCCATTCGAGTAATTGTGCAGAAGAAAATGCCAGACCATTGTCACATACTAAAGCAAAAGGCATTCCAAACCTTGTGACGATGTTTTCTTTCAAAAACTTGATAACTACGTCTGCCATGTTATTCTTGCAAGGGATAGCCTCAGACCACCGAGTGCAGTAATCAGTCACAGTAAGGATATATCAGTGGTTGGTAGACGAGTTGGGATTGATCTCCTCTATGAAGTCAAATTCCCACTAGGCAAAGGGTCTATTCTCGTAGACTGGTTGCAGAGGCATGGCTAGGTTACGCTCCCGATGTGCTACAGTTTGGCAAGTATGACATTTTCTAACATGAGTGTAAACATCTCTGAAGATACAGGGCCAATAGTATCCGGCCTGGAGGATCTGATGGGCAGTGGCGTCGGCTGAACCATGCCTGGTTCCAAACTGTCCATGGAATTCATCAATTATTTTTATAGCTTGGTCCCTGTCGATGCACCGGAGGTACACTCCTTCGTAGTTCCGATGGTAAAGCATGGAATTTTTAATCATGAAGTGGGCACTTTTCATTCGTAGGGCACAGCGTTTATGGCGAGGTAATCCCTCCAGGCATCGATTGTTTAGTAGCAAGTACACCAGATCAGTATACCACAGATCCTGGGTAATGGACTCCACTGTGTAAGTATGACATTCTATGTGGGGAGTCTCTTCTGCTATTGTTCGACTTAGTCCCTGGCCTCGGACTATTTTCATGGGCTGCATCTCTAAATTGTATTCCTGGAGGATGGCCATCCATTTCCCTTATCTCTTGCCCAATTCACTCTACATCAGCAGAGATTTGACGGCCTGGTCCGGGATGATAGCATGCACTTTGCTCCGGAGAATGTATTGCCAGAATTTCTTCACGGCGTGAACTAGAGCAAAAGCCTATTTCTCTAGTGATGAATACCGGACATCGGCGTTCTTAAAGGGGGAACTCATGAAAGCAATTGGTCGTTCCTCCCCTTCAACCTTTTGGGTCAGTACTGCCATGGTAGAATGCGGTGAAGCAAACAAGTATATGTAAAACGGGAGGGAATAGTCCGGACTAGCCAGGACGGGTGCCTCTGTTATCGTCTGTTTAATCTGGGTGAACGCCCATTTTTCTTTAGGACTCCACTCAATTTTGGTATCCTTTTTCATCATTTCATTGAGTGGTTTAACTATTTCTGTGAATCCCGTGATGAATCGTCACACGAAATTGATTTTTCTGAAGAAGGATCGCATTTCTTTCTTGCTACCAGGCATCTGTAAGTTTAGCAATGCTTCGACTCTATTAGGGTCTATGGATATACCCTTCTCAGAGATGATATGCCCGAGCAACTTCCCCTCGGTGACCCTGAATATGCACTTCTTGGGGTTGAGGGATATTCCATACCGGCGACATCTCTCGCAG
>MU225528.1:191409-238217 GCA_018584345.1 Thuja plicata
CCCGGGAGAAGACGGTCAAATCATCCATGTAGATGATTATGCATCGATTTACAAGGCCCTCGAACGCAATGTCCATGGCCTTCTGAAAAGTAGCCCCTGCGTTGATCAACCCGAAGGGCATTCTTCTGTACGCAAACATTCCCCACTTGGTTGTAAATGCTATTTTCTCTCTATCCTCATATTTGACCATGACCTGGTTGTATCCTGAATATCCATCCAAGAAAGATATCATCTGGGATCCATTTACTATCTGCAACACCTCATCCAACGAGGGGAGAGGGTGATTATCTTTTTTAGATGCCTTGTTCAAATTTCAGAAATCCACGCAAAGGCGGATCTCACCGTTCTTCTTCCTGACTAGGACCAGGTTGGCAACCCATGTAGTATGCCAGATTGGAAAGATAATCTGAGCTGACAGTATTTTTTCTACCTCTTGATGAATTAGAGGCTCTATCAGGGGGTTGACCGATCTTTGCTTTTTTCAAAAGGGCTTAGCGTCTGGTTTCAGGGGAATGGTGTGGGTCATGATGGAGGTGTCATACGTTTTTAAATCTTCATACCCCCAGGCAATTACATCAATATATTCTTGGAGAACCGCGAGAATATTTTCCTTTTCCTCAGGGGAGCAGGAGGTACCAATGTGGATGATCTTCTCTTCACCGGGCTGGCCGCTGTCAACCTTTCCAAAATTTCCTCCCTCAGGGGAGGATGATACCTTCTCACAGGCCCAAGGGTCCAAATCAAAGATTCATTCTAATACAACCATCCCCTTAGGGATAGTGTTGGTGGGAAAGTCCATGATCCCATCGTCTTCTTCACCCTGCCCAGTATCATCATGGTCTTGTTCCTCCACTATCTGATCCTCAAAAACACCAACATTGGCCATGAAGGCCAGGATATGTTGATCGTCCTTAAAAACCTAAAAGTGAGTAACATTATCTGGAATGGAGGGGGTGGGGACCATCTCAACTGAAAATCTTTGGAGTCGTGAGCCGGCCATCGGCTCGAGTGTGCTGGCAGAAATAGCTAGGGCATCCGAGACATAGTTCCGTCACCGGGGAATAAGGTCAATGCCAAAGGCATCAAAATCTTTGATAAGGCTCCAAGCCCGATTGCGGTATGTGGCCAGCCTTTTGTCATGACATGTATATTGACTCCGGACTTGTTTAACAACCAACTCTGAATCACCCAGAGCCCGGAGGCGGGTGATACCTTTCCTTAGTGCGAATAGGAGTCCAAGGACCAAGGCCTCATACTCCATCACATTGTTTGTACAGTTAAACTGCAGCCTGTAGGACATGAGGAAGGATTTTCCCCGCAGGTTGATTAATTCTACCCCGGCCCCACAGCCCTGTTTGGATCGGGACCCGTCAAATTTCAGGGTCCATAAGTCATTATTTGTAATTTGGGGCTGGGGACGGGGAGTTTTCTTTAGATTGTTGCTGGGAGACTTGGGGATTTTCTCCTGGACTACCGGCATGGAAGTGGAATTTATCCCCGAAGGCGTTTTGATTTGTGATTCTCGGGTGGATGGCACTAAAGGAGTGCATCCCGTAGGAGTACTGGGTCTGAGGGAATCGGTTGTATGTTCACTCCGGAAGATATCAAGTTGCTGGGTAGCGATCGATAGACATGGCTCACACTCGTGATTTGAATATTTTTGGTAATGCACTTGGCACCAAGTGCCAGATAGGAGTGTGGCAAGGGTCGCTGTGGGGCCCTGAGAGTTGACTTCAACTCTCACCTTTTCTCCCAAGTCTTGTGCTCTTTGTAATACTATGGGATCCTCTTCGAGGATGAAATCAAATGTTAAGATTTCAAGAGGTCGGTACACCCCCAAAGAAGATTTGGAGAAAAGGACTTCATTGACCCTCCCAACTTCGGTAAGGGCCTGTTTCATCCGACGTTCACTTTCAACCTGGATCTGATTGGATTCTCATTCCCACGGAAGCCATAAGTGGGTGAAGTCGGTCGAAAAGTATCCATTTAAGGACTTAGACCAATTCTGACTTAGTAACATCCCGTAAGTCTTTGGGATATCTACCACTTGGATGTCAATAATGCTGGCTATCCTGGGGTCCTGGATAATTTGTATCCGAACATTTTTTAATTCCCCCACCATTTTTACAGTAGTCTTATCCAGTTGGATCACTGTGCCATTAGACGGGGTGGGGTGGATTCTGAGCTTCTGAGAAATAGTCAAGGGCATGATGTTACCCGAAGCTCCAGAGTCTACTAGGCAGTTGTGTATATTTTTGTCGTAAATGTTCAGGCCTAGCAGGAAGGGGGGATCCTCATTATTTCTCTGAAAGATAGTCGCATTAGCATCTTCGAATGAGACCGTCTTGGGTGGGCAGCTGACTACTTCTGGGTTCCCTAAGAGCTTCAGAAGGGACTTCTTCTGCTCGGGACAATTTAACAAAACCTCCATCAAGGTCATGGAGGTGGTGGTCTGCTCTAACACCTTCGTGATATCAAATCTTCCTCCCGGGAACTGGTGATTTTCCTCCATGAGATCTTTTACTTGGTTAGAGCTAGGACCTTTTGGAGGGACGAGTCGGTCAGTCACATTACTCTGGGGAGGAGGAGTATCTTTTGTAGGAGGTACGGGCATGTAAGTTGGTCCTTTACCCGCATAGCTCCGGGTATTGTATGGAGCCCGTGGGTTGGTAAAGGCGTTGGCTTCAAAGGGCGAAATGGATTCATCAAAGAATCCTTGTAGTTTAGATTCTTCTTCATCTTCCCTGAAAGTTTCGAAGAAGATGGTATCATAGGTGAAGGCACAATTGGTCATTTCCTGGATAGGAGGCTCTTGGGGAGCGGTATCGTGCGATTGTTGCCTGTCCAGCTGGGAGATCATTATGAATTTCTCCAAAGTGGCACAATTCACCTCGTTGTGTGAACCTGTATCGTGTAGTCTACACCAGTTGGTCATGGGCTGGAAGTCTGCGACTGACGTAAAATGGGATGGTCCAGCACCATTTTGGTTGGTGTTTTAGTTCGGAGGCGGGCCTCCGGTGTTAGCATTATTATTCCACTGCTATTGGTTGGGCCTAGGCCCGTTGTTGAAGTTTCTTCCCCCGGCATTGTTGTTTCGCTGGCTAGAGAAGATATTTCCCCTCTAGGAATTTGAATTTTGGGGCATGTAGGACCCCGCCTTCAGTTGACCCATGTCCATAGTCAAAGTGGACAGCATTCGCCGAAGGGACTCAACCTTGGCGGTCAACTGAGTATTAGCGTCACACTATGATGGTTGTGGCTGTTGTTGGCTTCTCAGCAAGACAGCAGGATTAACCAGAGTTGAGGGCGGAAATCCTCCAGCCGCAGATGACTGGAAGAAGGGCACTTCGGATGGTTGTGTCTGAGTCTGTTGTGTCTGCTGTGGCTGATTCCAAGGGAAGACTTCCAGACCCGGTGTCATCTAGGTCTGGGAGGGGTAAACATATTGTGCCTATTGGTCTATCAAAGGTGGGCAGGGATTCACCGCCATCGAGGGGGCACCTATTTCCAGATTGGGATTGTAACCCCCGGCATAAGCGGTTCCACCGGGGATCATATTGAAAGGTGTGTTCTGTCCAATCCCGCCCGGGGACTTATTGAGACCGCGGGACAACTCTAGGGCCAGGTTATAGACTTTTGCCAAAGTATCCCGGTCGCCCGGGGCGGTTGTTCTCCAAAGGAGGGTGGCAACGAAAGGGTCCATTGCGTTAAGATATGTCTGTATGGTAACGTCTGGCGATGGGACAAAAGGGCCCGTGCACCTCTTTAGGGCACGCTAGAGCCTATGGTTGAATGCTGCAAGAGGTTCATTGGTTTCCTTTCTGATGGAGATGAACTGGCTGTGGGACCAAGCTGGGTCCACATGTACACGAAAGGCAGCCAAGAAGGCGTCCTCCATATCCTGCCAAGTGTTTATGGAGTTGGCGAGAAGGTTTAGGTACCAGTTCAACTCGCTCTGTCCTAAGGACAGGGGAAACATGCGGGTCACAACATCCTCATGCTGGATCCGGTGTCGGTTCATGGCATCTTTGTATGCATGTAAATTTTCTTCTACGGTCCGTGAGCCTAAGTGCTCATATCGCGGGCAAATCTTCTCCGGGTGGGAGGGTAAGTCATTGATTACGCCTGGAAAAGTGCCCATTGGGGACCCAATATTTCCAAAGTATGCAGCCATTGGGGGAACTATATGTTGGGTAGTTTGAGTACTGGTTCCCGGGACCGTCTGGGGAGTTTGAGTATTTAGGGGTATGGTAGATCCCCAGACAACAGTGGCTGGTAGGACTTTCGATGTCCGCTTCTTTTGAGCAGGAGGCTCGAGTTCGACAAACCTTCCAGGGTTCAGGGTAGACCTAAGGATTCTTTCAAATTTAGCTGGGGAAAAGGACCCAATCCCACTAAAGGATTGTCTCTTAAAACTACAACTCAGGGAACCCTCAGGAGGTGTAAAATTGGAATCTTGGGAGGGGGATGAGTTCATGCCCTCCTTCTAGCGCTAGTTTCTGTTGATGGGGTTTTGCTGATCGGGTCTGCCAACAGTCATAAGTTGTCACTATGTTCCGGGGAAATTGGCCAACTCTGCCTGCAAAGGTTGTCCGGGGGAAATGAATCCTCTGGGCCTTCATGCACCTAAATGTCGGGTCATGACGGTGCGGGGCTCAGTTGGGAGAGGTGACTATTTTCGAGGGGGATAGCTGGTTACTTCAACTCATTCCTCTGGAGATTCAGTACAGTAAGGGTTTCCCAGAGCATTCTACACTTAGCAAATAAAATGAAAAAAAAATCCTTCAGGGTTAGAAACATTTATCTAACTACAGTCATGCTGAAAAGTCTGGAACATCAACAATACTCTGAAAGACTACACAAAATACTGAAGAAATAAAAAACCATCAATTAGCATTTTATCAGTAGCGGAATAAAGAGGTCGTTAATCTACTTTAACATATCAGAGTGAAGGACATACAGAACATTAAAACATGAAATACCATTAACTCAGAAGCGGGGACGATAAAAAAATCATTGCCAATAATCCTTCCTTCTTCATTAATATTTAATCCAGCAAGCACTGGTGCGTGATACAATGGTGGCTCCAGGGGAAAATCTAACTACCAAGAACAGAACAAATGGAGCATTGAGCTCTGCAACTAAAAATCAAAATCACTTTTGCTATTTCTTATGGACAAAAAAATCATCAATTTTGCCGACCCTTGGAAATGGGTCGATTTGCCTATTTATACAACTCTCTAACCCTAGCCCTATTTTACTGTGCTTCAATAAAATACAATATTTGGGGGCCGGTACTACCTGCTCAACCCTACAAAAGACCTGGAGACGGAATAGGTCTTCCATGTCATAAGAAGAAGACAAGAATTTACATCGGAAGAATCAGCCTCGAGAACAGAGATGGAGAGAAGAAAGAAGAGAGTAGGTCCCCCGGGGACCGAGGCTACATGCCTCATAAATGAGAAATGTGGCGCCCTGTCTCGAATGTGCCAGGTGTACCTTTGAACGGCGCCTTGAGAAGACCACTCTATCAGAAACCAACTGCCGAGCCAATGTCTCTTGATGCGCCCAACTACCCTCTGACAGTCTTTATTAACCGCCTCTAAAAGTGACCGGTCGTCCTCGGGGACTTGGACACGGATCACTTTAAAGAATATAAAATTTTGGATCCGGAACTCTGGGATCCGAGAACTTACGCCCCCAAAAGAATAAAGAATGCTTAATACTCAAGTTTCCCCAGTTCCCAGAGAACGCTCAAGGCTGTTTATTATCATTGAAGGCCTGAAGGATGCAGAAAATGCCATCTTCATCGATCTTCCTTAGGCTGGCCCTCCTGTGCCTGGCCACTCCAACTTGTTCCGCCAGGTCTAAAACATTATTTCTGAACTCATCTGCCATCCTTGTGGCATCATGGCCTTTAAGCACTATTTTGGTCAGTTTTGCCATTCGGGCCCCATCCACCCCCTCCGGGGATTGATACTGAGATGCCATCATTTCATCAAAATTCCCCAAAACTGACTCCTCGAGGGTATAAGTATTTGTACCAAGGGGATCAACCCCGGAAGCTTTTATTACAAATGACTTGTACAAATTGGAAGAATACCTCATTGTGTTTACCTTTTCCTGTAAGGACTCTACCAGTTGCTTGGTTACCTCCAATGTGAGGTCCAGTCTGGAGTGCTGAGCCCTTACGAAATCAAATGATTCCTCACTCAGAATTCTGGATTCAGAAATTATGTCTTCTCCCAAGGTGAGGAGCTCTTCGAGCTCTACCTTCCATGCCTGGTAATTCTCGGCATCACTCTCCCATTTCTCAATCAGTGCTTCTGCCTGGTAAATAATCTGTCAGGCCGTATATAAATCTGGGAGAGTGGACGCTGGGAAATGTCGGGTGTTTCCTATCTGTAGAGCGACCCATTCATCTACTGCCTGGGCCTTCTTTTTCATTACTCATAGGGAGTCTATGTTGCTCTGCGCTAATTCCTCTAATGTGGAGGTCTATGGAGGGGCGACGTTGATGGGTCGGACCAGCTCTGCAAGCAACCCCATAAGGTTTGCATTTTTCTCTTTCTCTTCTTTGAGCCTCTGGGCCTCTTTTTCATATCGGGCCTCCACTGCCCTTGCTGCCTCCTTCAACAGGTCCACTTCGCCCTACTTTCCCCTTTTTCCCAAGGATACCTCTGTGATATTGTAATCTGCGGGGTCCGCAGTCGCTTCATCGGCGTCTGGGGAAGGCGTTGCCACCACTGCAACTGTTTCTCCGCCCGGACTAGTCCGAAGGGTATGAACTGTCTGGGCCTTCTTTGCTTTTGGCGGGGCCTGAGCTAAGGCCATCATTTCAGCCAGGGAGAGGGGGACTGTCAGAGCAGATTGGGCTTTTCTTTTTCTATTTTCTGCCAGCCATGGAGGTGGGAGAGGTGGCCTTCTTGCCAGAGTTTGTTCTTCACATTCTCTCCCGGTGTCCGGTGGCAGCTGCTCCTTTTCAACATGTACTTCCTCTGTTTCTCTCCCTGCTGGAACCTCTTCTGTAGCAACATCTTCTTCAATTTATATCTCCTCAGCCTGGTCTCATATGTCAATTTATGTGTCTAGACCCTATTCGGCTTCTTCAGGGATCTCTTCTTCATGCTTCTCTTCTTCTTCTTCTTCATCTGTCGATAGTAGAGGCGGTATCGGGCTGAGATTCAGAGTTTGGGCCGCTGTGATAACCTGCCCGAAGGTTGCCCCCGGAAGTGGCCTTGGGAACACAGCGGCTGGGGTTACGGTTGATCCTAAAGTTCTGGGTCTGGGTTCCCCAGCGGATGCCTTTTGTTCACTTGGCGGTCGTTGGTCCACTCCTGGACCTTGTGTTTCTGAGGCCCCGGAGATATCCTCTGGTTCTGGCCTCTTTTCTTCTATTTGCTGCTCTTCTTGTTCTGCAGCTTCTAGTTCCAGGTCCTCTGGATCCACAACCTCTTACTCTTACTTCAGGACTTCCATCTCCGCTTGTGTGTCATCCCCTTGCAGATTTCTGAACTCATCGGCTACAAATACATCAAACTCCTCTTCTGGAGGGGGACTGGCTGGGTCCTCCGTTTGTTCTGCTTCCTTCTCCAGTTTTGGGGAACTGGAGGAAAGGATTTCCACTTCTTTTGGGAGGGAAGCCCTTGGCACTGGTCTCGCCTTAAGCTGTTTGATGTGCTTTCTCTTCCTCTGAGTGATCAGAGGTGGCCCCGCATTGGCTATTGTTGTTTCCTCCGTAGGATCCACCCCCGTCACCTTCACCATTAAGGCTTCCAGCAATGGGGAGGAAGGAGGATGAATTGGTCCGGCCATTAGCGGAGGAGTGGCAAGCCTTGTGATCAACTGCTCCCTCATTTGCTGGGAGGCGGCTACAGATTGCTTAATCTATTCCTGAATGGGGACTTGCTACGCGGGGGGAGTTGTTTCTATCCCCTTTCCTTTGTCTGCGCCTTGTGTAGAAGTCCCAGCCCCCGGAGTCATTTTCAGAACTGGCGGCGGTGTTACTTTTGGTACCGGTCTGGAGGCTAGGCGCATACTCCCAGGACACGCCTTCTTGAAATAATCGTGACTTCGATCGACTACTTCCTGAGTGAAATCCTCAATCATGTGGTCCTCTTGGATGGCCCAATTCATTGACGACAGTGGCATTTTGTCAATCCCCTTTTCTTTGTACTGGGGATCTATGGTGGGGGCGTCATCTGAGAAGCCCACCGGGAACCTCTGGAGCTTTAGCTCCTGCATCATTCCATCTGTCATTCTATCATAATGCCAGCTGCGCATGTCCATGTCGTCCTGGTGATCTACCCAGAAGTCTTCCATGTGTGAGTGGTGGGGCTCCGAAGCCTGGGGCAGTGCCGTTGCAATTCTACCATGCGGATCAAAATTTCTCCGCGCTAGATAAAATTCCTGCAAGATATAACATTTCAATTCATTATCTGCCTCCTTCGCGGTGGCCAGATTGTAGATATAGTTCCCATAGGAGATTGGGAATGAAACGTTGGGGACCTTCTTGTGGGCCAAGAGGGTATGTAGCTCCATCATCTGTCGGCAATATTCTAGCGGCACGATCTTGTCCCCGCAATGCTTGGGCAACAAGTAGGGTTTTTCGTAGAAGCTGGCGACCCTAATGTATGTGTGCTGCTAGAACTGGATATAGTAGTGCCCATAACTACTAACCAAATTCATCGCCTCAGTAGACAGGCGATATCCGGCATCCCGGGTCGGTGTAAGCAGATGGTAGTAAACGAAAGAGTCATTTACCTGACAGTAACTAGGGAAGCTAGCCTACCATTGAATTTGTGGGAAATGGTCCCACGGTGCCTTCTATCCCGGGCCAATCCTGAGAACGCCATTTGTAAGCAGGCCATTAGAGTGGGGCCTCTGTTGGGCCAAAGCCTAGAAAACATAAGAAGTCATGTAGAACTTCTTCTTCTCATTCAGCTGCAGGAACTGGGAGTCGACATGATTGGAAATTATGGTCGCCCAGTTGAATAATTCTCCCTTAGTGGAGATGCCCAGGAGGAAATAGTACATCTATTTTGCAAATTCCTAGGCAGAGGGTTGCCCAAATACCCGGGCCAATGCTATCATCCCCATTTGAATGCTTTCCTTGAATTCGGAGCGGGGGATATCTATCGTCATTATTTTTGGATCCTCTTTGGGACCTTTAGCCAGTTGGTGTTCATGTACACCCGGGCAGCATCCTCAGTTGATTGAATTGTTTTAAGGCATCGGTCCTTGTGACCACTGAATCCCTATCAAATTGCGGGATACCCAGGCCTGCTTGGAAAGTAACTGGGTCGAGGGACACCAGTGGAGTGGGGAATCCCGTAGGTTCTGCAGCTGCTAGCATAACAGCCTGGATAGAAGAGTTGTAGTTGGCCACCAAAGTTAGAACAAGCTCCAGAGACTGCACGGAGCATGGGAAGCAAGCTGCCCAGAGGATTCCGAAACCTCTGACGTTGGTTGCAATTTTGTCTCCAGCCTGTCGCTGGATATGCATTATCTTTACTAGGGCCTGCATTTCTGCCCAAGTCCTGACACTGGGGTTGGTCATCATTTTTACGCTGGACTCAATCTTTGTGCCCACAATCTCCTCATCCTGCACAAACTTCATGGTGAGGGGCAGCTTTGCCAGGGCCTTCTCTATTTTTGACTTTGTTGCTGCCCTAGTCTTGGTTGTGGATGGCAACTCCAGACTTCCGGGAGGAGATGATGCGGATGCCTCAGACATACTTGTAAAATGAAATCCATACCTACGAGACAAAGCGACTGTCAGAACATATTCATCAAAATAAACAGTAACTCCGGGGTCCAGAGATCTTACCACTGCATCGTTCGCTTTTCCTGAAAATTTAGTTTTACGTATAAGTATCCGAAAAGCAAAACACTTAGGATTTTCATTATATCTCCAGGTCTGGGAAATTTTATCACACTTGATGAAGACATAGGATGAATGGTGGAAAGAGGCCTAAAGCCCAAAGAAATGACCGTTAGCAAAGAAGAATGTGGAGGCAGGTCCACGTGGACGCCACGTGCGCTGGCATTGAATGGATGTGATGGCACTGGCGGCGGAGCCAACTGTTCGAACGCGCGAAAAGGGAAAGCCACTTGGCTAGAAGCAATTGCACACATGGGAAATAAATGAGACTCTGACAGCCTTGATGGAGGAGAGAGAAAACTGCCTGTTTGAAACCGGCCGAGAGCTGAGTTTCAAACAGGTGGTTTTCTGCCTCGAAGCAAGCTTGAAGGTGGAAAAACCAGAAGCATAGGTGACTCAACCAGCTTGTTGAGCCACCTAGAAGGATATACATAGAGCCGAAGGATATATACATGGAAAGGAGGAGGAGATATACAAGGGCTATCTACAGACAACACATATATACACGAATATACACACGGACAACTCTCACGGGAAAAAACCAGACAAAGCTGAAACAAGAATATACAATATTTTACATTATGCTCATGCTACTTACAGGTTATTTATAGACTATTTACAGACTATTTACAAAAGGCGGACAACCTTCTCGCAGAGCTGAGCCACCAGCAGGCGGCGAAACCAGAACACCAAAGAAAGAACAGAGAAACAAAGCAAACGAAAACAAAAACAGGTAAACCCAAAGAAAACAAGAAAATGAAAGCAAAACGAAGAGGAGGGAAGCAGAAAAAACCAACCTGAAAACGTAGAAGGCGGAGGAAGGGAAAGATTACCAGGAGAACTCTGCAAAAACTTCAAATCGTCAGGCCATCGAGATCACCACCACGAAGCACTGGCATACATCTGAGAATAGTAGAAGGTGTTAAGCTTTGATTATCACAAATTTCTCTGTAACTACTCTACTAATCGCTTTGAAAATCACTGTATTTCGCTCTTAGTGCTCGAATATTTTAATCACGGTAAATGTGAAAATGACAGGAGAGTCTATTTATACCCACGGTAAAAAGTAATCCTCCTCCTTTCGGAGATTTCAGGTCAGGAAAAACCTCCAGACTCCGGGCCCGGGGATTCCTTACGATGATATTCCTAAGACTTAAGAACATCATAGCAAAGAATCCCTTAGTCCGGAATCCGGCTTCCAACCAAAAGGCAACCTCCGGGATCCCAAAGGGGAAAAATAAACTAAGAAAACAACACACACCGGGGAAGAAAACCCCAAAGAAATAAAGCAAAAAGGAAAAGAAAGACAAGGCAAAGCCGCAGCAAAAAGAAAAACAAAAGAAAAAAGAAAAAAAAAGGGGGGGGGACCCAATATTTTGCACACAAAATGTAGGGATGGGGATGCAGGGCATAACAGGAAGTAATTGATCTCAAAAAGATGGATGTCAAGAACACACAATAATCCATGTCAGAAGAAGCTACTTTCAGAAAGGATAATCAGTAGGGAGTTAAAGATTTTATAGTTTCCATGGCCACTAGTCCAACACAGGAAATAGCAGCCTCTCAATAGTCACCTGTCCCCAATTTGAAATGGGTAGAAATATCTATAAGTGGGAAATGAAATGTCCTATCAATAACACTGCCAATTTAAGATATGGTAAGCAAATGCCTAGGTTCCATGGAGAAACCTAATAGGTTCAAAACAAAGTCCAGGGTGGACATTGATGAGAAAATAGGGCACTAGTATGTTGAACGTACAGTTCCCAAGGGTGCTAAAGAACTCTCTAAAGCTACTATAGATGACTTTACAGTCAAGAAGATAGACCTTGGGTTAGAAACCAAAGTAGCTGATGTGAAACACCTGGAAACTTCTACAAAGAAGATCTTACACAATAATTTTACGGATGAGAGGGATAAAAAGGAGTTGAAGGCAAAAATTAAAAGGATGGAGAAACTCATCCAAGAATTTTGGGATCCTAACCCTCTTTCTTTGGCCTTGGCTCCATAGTCATTCAATCCTCATTCGCTAAATGTTAGTAAGACCCTGGACCAAATCTAGAAAAAAAATTTGATTGTGGGTGCTTATATTAATGGATCCAGGCCATGGTGCAGAAAGGAAGTAATTATATTCACTAGTTAACCAAGACTCATAAGGTTGTCAGTTCAATTGTTGTTGAGATTATGGTGGATTTGACAGAGTGGGAAAAGGAGAAGAAAAAATGGTTGAGTTTAATGAATCAACTCTATGAGATAGAAAAATACAGGGTGAGTATATTCCTGACTGAGAAACCTGTTACTGGGTTGGATGAAGACATTCTATATGTCTCTATCAAGAGCATTGAGTGGAGGAACTCCATTATCAAATCTGGTCATGATAAGACCACATTCCTATTGATTGAATCAAAGGGGTTAATGGACAACATGCAAAAGGATCTCAAATGTTTGAATATCTCACTTGTGAAGGAAGACACTTAGGGTATCAAAGGAGCAGAGGAATTGGTGCTGGAGTTTGAACGTGAGGTCACCACCATCAGAGACACTAAGGAAATCACCCTAGAATATTTCACGGCCCTTTCCAACAATGAAGCTATTGTGGTAGTATGTATTGATCACCTCGAGGCGCACACACAAAAAATTTCCCAAGTCTACTATGATAAAAAATTTCTGAAGCAAAGGGTAATTCACATTACCTTGCCACATCATCCCATGATCATCAAAGTTGTAGAGGCATATAAAGAATAGAGGATCTCCCACGTTGTTGACACCTCACATGACCAATCAAAGGGATCTAGCTAATCCACAACTCCGTGATCATGCTTCATAAATCATGGAGTACTGGTAGTTTTTTTTAGTTTATGTTTTCTTTGGTCTAGGCGATCTTGTAAAAATGATTATATATCGGATCCCATAGACTGTATCTCAGGATGCCAGTTTTTGTTTCCTAAAGACTAGTGGCTATTTATAGCAAGGATAATCTATATCTGTATGATGGTATTTATGGGTTAGATTAGGGAAAGACTTGATAGCATTGGTTTTAATTTTTAGTTAGTTCAGTGGTTAGTCAAAAAATAAACTTGAAGGTGTATTTTTTTTATATGAATGACACAAAAATTTATGTTGTCTGAATCCGGTTGTTTATATTAGCATATTGATATCTGTTGGGATATTTCTTGAATATCAAGAATCTATTTTCAACTGGATTTTTTTGTAGTTTGCTTTTAGTTATAGTTTTATTTTCAATAAATTAAGTTCTTAATTCAAAGTCTGTGAGCTTCGTTTAGTTTTAAAGTATCTATCTTTCATTCAGTTTTCATGACATGTTGATGTATGAAATGCTGCAAAAAGTCTTTTCCACTTTTTGGTTAAAAGTGTGTGTTTGTGAAAGCAATATATGATTGTCAAAATTCATTGAATATCAAATAGGGAGTTGTACCTTAATTCAAATAATTATAAATCTAAACATTTTAATTCAACTGTTAGTTTGAGATTGTAGTCTTTCATGGGCTTAGAGTAAATAACTGATAATTTATAGAAAGGAAAATATGTATGCTAACAACATCTCAAACTCTATTCTCATTTTATCAGCAAATCCTTTACATAAAGTATTATTTCCTCCAAAGATAATATCATTAACAAAAATTTCAGCAATCAAAACTTTATTATCACTATCACATTTCAAGTAAACATTATTGTTATCACTTATTCTTTGAAATCCTCTTTTGATTAGATAATAGTGCAATCTCTCATACCATGTTCGGGGTGCTTGTTTCAAACCATACAAATCTTTATGTAACTTACATACCTTGTTCCTGTTTTTGTTCTAAATGAATCCTTTAGGTTGCTCAATGTATACTTCTTCTTCAAGTATCCCATTAAGAAATGCAGACTTAACATCCATCTGATATACCTTGAATCCTTTGTAAGAAGCATATGCTAGAATTATTCTAACTCCTTCCAATCTAGCAGCAGGTGCAAAAGTCTCTCCATAGTCAATTCCTTCTTCTTGTGCATAACCTTTGCAAACCAATCTAGCTTTATTTTTTATAACTTCTCCATGCTCATTCAATTTATTTCTAAAAATCCATTCAGTACCAATAATATTTTTGTCTTTGGGCTTGGTAGTAATTTCCATGTCTGGTTCTTCTCAATTTGATCATACTCTTCTTTCATTTCTTTCATCCAATCTTCATTATCTAATACCTCTCTAACTTTCTTAGACTCAAATGTAGATATCAAACATGTATTACCTCTTCCCTTGCTTTTGGTCATCACTCTAGCATCCTTATTTCTAATAATATTTCTCAGAGAATGGTGCCTTCTCACATACTTTGCCAAAATAGGCTCGGTAGCTCTCGGTTCTTAAATATCAACATTCAGTTGTGGAACTCCTTGTTCATCTTCCTCCTTGGTAGGTTCTCTCGATAAGGTATCAGGGGCATCATGTTGTAAATATAAAAAATTCTCATAATCTTCAAGTTCCTTCTTACTATCCTCATCATTCCTTTCTGCAAATTCATCAATTCTAACATTTGCACTTTTCACCATTTTGTTAGTAACCTTGTTCAAACATTTGTAAGATTTACTCCTTGTAGAATATCCTAATAATATCCCTTCTTCTCCTTTTTATCAAACTTTACTTCCCTAGAATCTTTTAGAATATAGCATTTTCTCCCAAAAAATATAAGGTAACTAACATTAGGTTTATTTTTATACCATATTTCATAAGGTGTCTTGTTGGTACCTTTCTTCATTTGTACTCGGTTCAATGTATAAATAGAATTACTCACAACTTTTCTCCAAAATTTCTGTGAAACTCATTTTTCAATCATAAGTGTCCTAGCACAATCAACAATAGATCTATTTCTTCTCTCAACAATCCCATTCTATTGTGGTGTCCTTCGTGCTAACAATTCTCTCTTAATTTCATTCTCATTACAAAATATTGTGAACTCATCAGAAGTAAACTCACCTCCTTTGCCGAATCTTAGACATTTCAATTGTATTCTAGTTCCTTTTTCATCTCGAGCCTTATACCACATAAACATTTGAAATGCATCAAATTTTTCTTTTAAAATCATTACAGACATCATTCTATAATAATCATCCATAAATAAAATAAAATAGTTGTCTCCATAATAACTTTGAGTCCTCATGGGTCCACATAAATTAGTATGTACTAAATCCAAAATTCCTTGTGTAACATAAGTCTTGCTTGCAAAAATAGATTTAGTCATCTTACACATCTGACATTCTCTACACATAGCATTCTCTAGTTTTTCTAGTCTTGGTAGTCCTCTTACTCTATTCTTCTTACTCACTTTGATTAAGTTGTTAAAATTAACATGGCAAAGCCTTTTGTGCCATAACCAAACATCTTCAACTTTAGAAAATAGGCAACTCTTCATAGAAGTTTCAAGATAAAATAAATTAACTTTAGATTGTTCTTCAGTAGTAATCAGATTATCCTTCTCATAAAATACTTTCACCCTTCCATATTGAAATTCCAATCGGTGACCTGTATTGTTTACCTATGCAACACTCAAAAAATTATACTTTAATCCTTCAACCCAATAAATATCATCACATCTTGTCTTATGCAGTAGAATTATAGATCCTTTTACTTTCATAGGAGAAAGGGGCATCATTACCAAATATAACATAACCTCCATCATGCTTTTCCAAGGAAATAAACTTAAGTGTTTCACCAGTCATGTGATGTGAACAACCACTATCTATAATCCATGTTTCATTCTTACTTACTTTTGATATTAGGGCTCTTGGTTCTTCTTCATCAAAATCATCTTTTATAACAACATGAACAACTTATTTTCCATTATCACTATCAAAAGAATCATCATCACTTAGTCCTTCATTAGCATTATGACAAGATTTCTAACCTTTGTTTTTGTAGTATTTGTATCTCCTAAATCTGTTTTCTCTTTTGTCCTTATCTCTGTTATCTTTCTTCTCCCCCTTATCTTTCTTTGGATAGTTAGATACAAAGTGACCAACTTTATCACAATTAAAACATTTAAAGGGTAACTTACCTCGGTATTTGTCTTTGCCTCTTTGTATCCTTCTACACAACAAAGCTTCAAATTCTCTTTCATTCTCATCACATTTGGTAAATAACTCTTCAAGTCCTTCAGTGCAACTATAAAATTTATCACTGGCACTGCTGGAATATCCATCTCTGGTAGCAGCTTCCCTAGATTTTCCAATATTTAAAGTAGACTTAAATGCAGATTCAATCTTAGAAGTAGTAGGCAAACTATCGTCAAAATCATTTAGCTCAAATGTAATTAACTTACCAATAGTAGCATCCAATGAAACATTCATTTGGGGTATAGATCTTAGGTCTTGTATATCAGATACATGAATAGCATAACTTGGTAGGAGGGTTATCAACATTTTTCTTGTACCATCATCCTCTGTTATGATCCCACAAGCTCCTCTGATAGAGTTAACAGTCTCCTTAAGTATTGTACTATACTGTATTGTATTCTCTTCTTCCTTCATTAATCTCTTGAAGAATTCTATTTCATATTGATTTTCTTATATTTCTCTTCTGAATATCTTTTCTACATTTTTTTCCACTCTTACACTTAATACAAAAGTGCATGTCTAGTATATATACATTCCTAAATAGACGCGACCAAAAAAAAGACCTTAGTCGACCGAAAAACAACATACACAACACTTCCAAGCAAATTGTCTTAAGAATTTTTACATGAGTGTTAAAGACATAATTAAAAACATGTTACAATAGCCACATGTCCATTACAAGATAAAATATTATACACTAATCCAAAATCTGAAGTCGGCTTCATACTTTGTTTTCTGACCTGCTAGTGGCACTTGATCTTTCTGTAACTTCATCATACTGACATACCATACCATTCATGTATATAATAAGCTTAATAACATATCATAAAGCTTAATTATGGAGTTTCATAGTCTAATTGGATCATACGCACGTGCACTGGTTCTCTAATCAACTGTCTATCTCTAGACTGATCTATTTTCTATACTTAGCCAATTTGATCTTCAAAGTTTACTGTCAAAACTTCAAATGACTTTGTTGCCATAATGAAAACACAAAATAATTCATATACACCCTGAGTCTCAACTTTCCAACATTTATATCCTATTACCATGGGGGTACCAACTGGTTTGGAGTCATCCATACCAAAAATCTTGAGTACTTCTTTCATATATTTGGATTGATTAATATATATATATATATACCATTCTTTAGTTATAAAACCTACAATCAAATAAAGAATTTGATCTCCCCAATAATTGAAATTTCAAATTCCTTCTTCATCTCTTCAAAAAAATCCAAACTCGTCTCATCATTACCTCCAAATATTATATCATCAACAAATACTTCAGCTAATAAAAACTTATCTCCTTCAACTTTTAGGTACACATTACTATCATCACTTGTTATATTAAAACCAATCTGAATAAGATAAAAATGTAACCTTTCATACCATGCCCTTGGATCTTGTTTCAATCCATACAGTGTCTTATGTAGGTTGCACACCATCTCTTTGTACTTTGTCAATGCAAAACCATCTGGTTGTTCTATGTAGACCTCTTCTTCAAGAATACCATTCAAGAAGGTTGACTTGACATCCATTTGAAAAACTTTGAACTTCTTGTAAGCAACATAAGAAAGTAGAATTCTTACCCCTACCAATATTTCTACATGAGAAAATGTATTTCCATAGTCTATTCCTTATTCTTGTGCATAGCCCTTTCATACAAGCCTTGCCTTATTTTTTATCACATCTCCATATTTAGTCAATCTTTTCCTGAAAACCCATTTGGCACCAATCACATTTTTATCTGCAGGTTCGGGAACAAGTGTATATTTATCATTCTTCTCATTTTGATCAAGCTCTTCCTCCATAGCTCTTATCCAATCTTCATCCTTGATTGCTTCCATTATTGTCTTAGGCTCATACTTGGCAAGCAGACAAGTGCTTTCTCTGATATTTCTTCTGGTCAGAACACCTACATTCTTATCACCTATAATCTGATCAATAGAGTGATTCATCTTCACATACCTAGGTATCACCGGTTAAGATGAGAAACTTCTTCTGCTCCTAGTTGAGTCACTTCTTCCACATTGTTTTTTCTGTAGGTTTTGTTGATTAACTAATGTATATCTAAAGGAGATGATGAAGACCGAGTGATACCAAGTATCATGATTGCAGAAATGGTTAGATCAGTTGTTTTTTTGTCATTGATGTCAATCAATTGATTAATTGATTTTTATTATGTTACCATATTTTAATAGGAGAAGTTAAATGGGTGAAAGATACATATCAAAAAATGATGAAATAGTTTCTTTCTACTATATATTTAATGTTATCAAATCAGTACAATTAATCGATCAAGTCAGAAACTACAATGTATAAAGTTATGACTAAAAGAGTTACTTTACCAAGCTAGACTAAGTCAGTCAGTAGAATGTTATGTGAGTTCGTTACAAGTTATCGAGCACTGAGTGAAAGACAAGAACCAAGAACTGAAGATGAGTTTGACACCAAGTAGTGAATGAAGTCAGTTACCGAGTTACAAAGCAATTTTTACCGAGTACAGAATATATATAATAAATGATGATAAGATCAAATTTAATGTGAAGCGATGATGAGATGGATGAGGAAATAAATTAAATGAATTTTTTTATAATATCTATGAATGGGAAAATGCAATGTGAAGATCTAAGGTGAAGATCAAGCGGTTAAAATGAATTGTGAAGAGTTTCAAGAAAAGTTCAAGTTCCAAGGTAAAAGTGAGATGGTTTACCGAGTTGGAAAATCTGAAGTATGAGCTAGAACTGGAACGTAGAGATGAACAAAACCCAAAAATATTTTCTGATCCAACACTGTCTTATGAAAAAGGTCAACCTTGACCCACTAATCTCACCCTTGACCTAATAATCATGACCCTAATCTCTACTGCCTTGATAGAAAATCTATTTTTAGATCCTGATAGTTTGCTGAAAAGGGTATCCAAATCTGGTCTCAGATCCACTGTCCTGTACCTATAACTCCTAAAAATAGCACCTGCAAATATCTAAAAAAAGGGTATTAGGGTGGTTATATAGAGTTTTTCCTTAGTTAAACCCCCATTTTGGTGATCTCCACCTCCATGAATAGTAGAATATAGAATGTGTGTGTGTGTGTTTTCTCTTTGAGAAGAGGCTTTGAACATGCAATATCAAGATCTAATCTTCTAGATTAACAATCCTAACATAACATGGAAATGAGAAAGTAATGCATATATTTGAACATGATAAAGAAAGCATACCAAGCCCCCAAGGCTAAATTACTCCCACCAATTCACAATCCGTAATTGCTACCCCATGATAATTTCCTTTTGAATGCTTGAATCTTGAAAGTGGTAGATCTAATAGAAAAGAGCACCTTCTTGCTTCAAAGAAGATCTACAATAGCTTGTCCACAAAAATGCTTGAATGTATCAACATGTCCCCATATATTTGTCCTTCTATATTATCCTCTTGCTTATTTGCATAATTTCATCTCCCGATTTCGTTTCATGATCAAATGAAGGCAAAAGAGAGTGTTTATATAGAGATCTCAATATAGGTATCCTAGGGCAATGCAAGGGACCCAAATTAAAATTTCACCTTGAATTATGGTTCAATCACAATCACCAACCAAGGAGGGAATGAATTAAACTAGATATCGGAGAAAACACTTCTGCATCTAAACCCGAGGACCTATTTTAAGTTTAGAACCCCGATAAGCTCCGAAATTGAAAGCGGGGACCAACACATGTCAGAGGTCTATGTTGACCTCACCCTTGACCTAGGTCAAGGTTGAACTCACCCCTAGCCTAGGACAAGTTCAACCTCAAAACTGACCTAGGTCAAGGTCAATTTTGACCCTGACCTGAGGTTCTAGGCAGGTCTTCTAGTGGTGTCTGTGGGATTTCCAGGTCAACCGAGGACCTAGGAAGGTAATGGATCATTCCAGAATGCTGGAAGAAGGCCAAGAGGCCTAGAGAGAGTATGATGAGGTATAGGAGGGACCATACATAGGTCCTAACAAGAAAATAGAGTCATAGAGAGGGAAACCAAGGAGAATCCATAAGATCCTAACCCTAATTTCACCTAATCATGAAGAATCAAACACAAATGCATCATAAATGCAAATCTAATATGCAAGCACACTAAATGAAGGTGATAAACATACCAAAATGGAATTTATTCCATTTTAATATGATACATTTATCTCCCACTTTAGCTTAGTTATGTCACTACATGAGTATGTAAGCTAAATTAAGAAAACATCAGAAAGTGAAAAGGATATAGCCTCGTCCTTAATGTAAAGATCCTGCAAGAAACCATTAGTATCTGCAGCCTGTAACACAAGGTCAATGAAAGATCCATAGAGAATATAAGCCTTAATAAAATGATCTTGAGAAGTTTATAAATCCCCTTATGCCCCCCCCCCCCCATGTTTCGGCTTACTTCTTTTTGAAAGGTGAAACATGGTGATAAGGTAANTTATAAATCCCCTTTTGCCCCCCCCCCCCCATGTTTCGGCTTACTTCTTTTTGAAAGGTGAAACATGGTGATAAGGTAAATTCTATACACTGAATATGCAGTTTATTGAAAATTCTTTTCCTAAACTAGTTAAAATGTTCCTAAACCTTCCTAAAATAACTGAATAGGTTGTCTATCTAAATCACAATTCTAATGCTTCTAACGGCACTGAAAATGGAGCTACCAAACTCAAGTTATGATGAAGAGAGTGAATGTCTATCTAAATGCATGTAAAAGGAAATTCAAATTTGACCTAAGTAAATTCAAATGAAACCCTAAGAAAAAACCCTAAGGAAAGCCTAATTTTAAGTTATAAATAAGAGAAAGAGACACTTACCTCCTCATTCTTACCATTTGTAGAATTTTGGAGAAAGAGACAAGATGTCAAAGAGAGGAGAATTTTGAGCGAGTCGTATGGAGGTCCTGAGAGAGAGTTTGGCCAGCAGACAGCCACTACCTGAGGTAGGTTTCCTATTTTGATGTTTATGATTGAAAAATTCATGTTTTCATAAGGTTGACCTTGACCTAGAAAGGTCAACCTTGACCCAGTTATGTAGACCTTGACCTTCTGAGGTCGACCCTAACTGGGAGGTTCTATCCTTTTTGGGGTGAATGTCGACCCTGACCCACAAAGGTTGACCCTGACCCAAAAAGTTTGACCTTGACCCAAAAAGGTCAACCCTAACCAAAAAAGGTCAACCTTGACTAGGTCAAGTTACATAGTGTATGTTTGATGATAGAGTACTGATATGGTACCTTTCTATGCTTAGAGGACCCTGTCTATCTTCGAGAGCATCCCTTCAAAGGGTTACTATTGACTGTCAAAGGGAGCATGTATGAGCTATAGCCAAATGAGATACAACTTTTGAGAGATGTGGGATTATATTGGGTAGAATTCCTACCATAGATGAGGTTCCATCAATCCATTATTTCTGCCATGGTAGAGAGGTGGGATGAGGATACTTGTTCCTTCCATCTTCCATCAAGGGAGATCACGATGACACTGGAGGATGTGTACAGGATTCTATGGCTTCCGGTCCGAGGTGAGTCTGTCAGACTGAGGGGACCATGGGGTCCACCTGAGGTGTTGGGAGATGGGGATTATTTCTTGAGATGGGTACCACAGATGAGGACCCAGTCAGATCAGATCACCTTATCATCCATACTGGCAGGTCTGACATATTTGGTATGAAAAGTGATGTTATGTATACTTGTGTTGGTTGTGATACCCAACATGAAGGGTATAGTTTTCTTAGCACCATTTACCAACCTTGTGCATAGGATGGAGGGTGATAGAGTTGTTTTCTCATGGGGGCACAGCATGTTATCCCATCTTTACCATGAGTTGAGTCAGCTAGTGAGATATCAGTGGGAGAGTCTTACAGTATGCACCTTGTTACAGGTTTGGATGTTTGAGCACTACACATGTACACCACCACAGGGTGTTCCAATGATGATAGATGTGAGCACACCAAGATCCTTTGCATATCTGCTAGTAGATGTCTATCAGTATAGGGATATCCTCTTTTGGAGAGTATGCCTTGACCATGTACCAGGTATAGATGTGATATGGAGACCTTATTTTCAAATGATAGAGTGGCCAGAAACATGATATCAGTTGAGATACTCATAGTGGCACAAACTGCTAGAAGGTCCCACCAATCATGTCATGATTCCATATTACTATGATAGAGTGATGAGATAGTTTGGTTTGATACAGGGAGTCCCCCGGACAGTTCCTCGATATGCATACTCGACGAGGTATTATCAAAGACCCGGCACAATACACTAACCTACAGTAGTAGACATTGTAGATAGTGAGATAGATGATACCGAGGATATAGAGGTATCCCCTCAGACATCCTATGCAGGTGCTCGCAAAGATTATATCAGATATTGGATTTTATAGGGGACCCATCCTATCTTCCCTGATGACTACCCTACAGGTGATCCAAGTCTTTTAGAGAGGATGCACTGGGGTGGTGATATATTATAGGAGGAGGAGGAGGATCATGGGGAGGAGCCCATTCCTAAGGGAGATCCCATGGAGGAGGAGAGAGCATAGGAGAGAGTAGAGGAGATGCCCCCTGGCCATGATATAGGTATCGGTGATCAAACAGTCTATGTTTCACCCTTGAGATCATGACAACCTCCCTGAGTGCACACAGAGACACCACCACCTAGACCCAGACACAGTGAGAGAGGAGAGAGTATCCACTCCATGACCCCACCATCTAGATCCTTTGGTGATACTTAGGAGGGAGATCCAGGTATGACATATGTAATTTAGTTATAATGTTTTAAATGGATATGTTTCTTAAAAAAAGTATTGAAAGAAAGTTCTTGAATTTTGCAGCGAGCGTAGCAGAGTGGAGGAGTTTTGTATCTGAGTTGTTGAAGGATACATGCATATCCTATCGACTACCAGCTAATGAGAAAGAGTCCCTTATATGGCAAAGGGATCCTGGAAGACATGCAGATATCTTTCTATGTGTACAATGAGAACTGAGGCTATATAAAGAAAGAGAGGAGAAGTTGATGGCCAATCTATAGAGATCCCAGGAGCGTAACCATGAGATGAGTATATCGAGGAGCCGCACATGGACTACCATTTTGAGATCCTCAACCTCACACCATAGATCAGAGAGAGCTGGGAGCCACCAACCCTCAAAGCATAGAGACCAAGTTTGATAGATATGGCGCATGTGCCATATACATACCAAACTTAGAAGAAGTTTATTTATGTAAAAGAGACTTTGTTTGAACAATTAGTTTTATGGTTGATTACTTGTATTTTCATCAATGCACAAAAAACTTTTAATAATAAAAATAGAAGAAAAATGTGTATGAATGCATTCAAATTTATCTAACTTATAAAATGATTACTCTATAAGGAATACACACATACATGAAGAAAGAAAGATTTAGTTAAGTATAATAATGTTTGAGATGCATAATGTTAAGAGGGACACCATTCATATCAGGAATTTTATAAGCACCTGAAGTAAAGTCCTCAATAACCACAAAAGGTCCAAGCCTATTTGGGCTAAACTTCCCTTTCTCACTAGGTAGAGCATTCACATTCCTTTGATTCTCATATAAGACTAAATCACCTACCAAGAATGACCGTTCAATCACCTTGTGATTATACTATTTCTAGAGTGATTTATGATAGGCCTTAATATGTTCCAAAGCATTTATCCATTTTTCATCTAACATTTCTAACTCTTGTAATCATTGTTCTCGGAAAGTATATTTGTCAATAATCCTGTGAAATAAAACACAAAAAGATGATATTTCTAATTCCAAAGGCATAATAGCATTAGTGCCATAAACAAGATTATAAGGAGAAGTACCGGTGGTCATACGAATGCTAGTCCTGTAGGCCCACAAAGCATAGGTAAGATGGGTATGCCAATATTTTGCATGCTTGTTAACCGTTTTCTTATAAGGTTATTTGTTCAATAACCTTATTCGATGCTTCAGCTTGACCATTAGATTGAGGGTAATAGGGAGTAGAAAATTTGTGTTGAATGTGATATTTCTACATAAATTTTGTGACTTCTTTATTTTTGAAATAAGTACCATTATCTAAAATTATCATTGAAGGAATACCAAATCGTTCTATAATATGATTAAGGATAAAATCACAAATAACATCCATAGTAGTAAAACATAGGGGAATGGCCTCTACCCACTTCGTAAAGTAGTCTGTAGCCATGAGGATATACACATGTCCTTGAGAAGAAACTGGTGAGATTTTTCCAATAAGGTCAAAACCCCAAATTCTAAAAGGCCACAAAGCGACTTGATTACGAAGCTCGTGAGCAGGAGCATGGATTAGATTACCATGTTGTTGACATTGAGGACACTTTTTAACAAACATAAAGGAATATTGCTCCATTGTTTTCCAATAGTATCCTATTCTAAGAATTTTATTAACTAAATATTTGCCACCAAAGTTCCCTCCACAAGAACCAGAGTGAGCTTCTGCTAAAGCTATAGGTACTTCAGTTTTGTTAAGACATCTTAATAAAAAACCATTGTAAGATCATTTATAAAGTGTATCTCCTAAAATCATATAATGTATTGCAAGCTTTCTAATATGATTACGTGTGTTCCTTGTTGCTGATTCCAAAAAAGTATTATCTTTCAAAAAATGAAAGACATGTGAATACCATTCATTAAGATGCAAGTTAAAACAATCAGCAGTAACCTTATCAGAAATTGTAGGATTTTTAAGAGTATGTATAGTGAATTGAAATTTTTTGTCATTATTCTCAAGACAAACCAAAGAAGCTTTGCTTGCCATGGCACCCGCATGTTGATTATCTTTCCTAGGTAAAGATTGAATTGTATAAGTAGAGAATTGTGAAAGAATATCTAGAGCCAAATCTCAATATTGCATCATTATATCATTCTTAGTCTGATAACCTCCTTTGATTTGTTCAACAATTAATTGTGAATCCCCATAAATTTCCAAATTTTTAATGTGAAGGGATGAAGTTGCTCGTAAGCCAACTATAAGTGCTTCATACTCTGCGATGTTGTTAGTACAAGGAAAAGTTAGTTTATATGACATAGGGATTGGTTTCTTTGTAAGAGGGATCAAGATAATGCCCACCCCAGAACCTGTCTTACATCTAGAACCATCAAAATATAATTCCCAAACATCTTCCTATTTAATTACAAATATATTCTCTTTTGGGAATTCTACTGAGGTAACACTTGTATCAGATTGAGGACAAGGAGATTCAGCTAAATAATCAATTAAAGCTTGTCCTTTAATTTACTTTTGAAGGATAAAATTGAGATCAAATTCTGTAATTAACATCACCCACTTTTCCAGACGGCCAGAGAGATCATTTTTTGAAAAAATATGTTTTAGACGATCAAATTTAACAATCACATTGACCTCAACATTCAACAAGTAATGTCAAAGTTTTTGACAAGCATAAAATAAATCCAGGCATTGTCTTTCTAATATAGTATATCATGTTTCATAATCCAATAAGGTTCGACTAAAATAATATACTGATCTTTCCTTTCCTTCACTGTCATGTTGAGCCAACAATGCACTTACAACATTGGAAGCAGTAGAAGTATATAGATAAAAGGGTTCATTGAATTGAGCAGGTTGTAAGATAGGAAGATTAGCAAGATATTCCTTAAATTTCTCAAAGGATTTCTTACATTCTTGGTTCCAAGAAAAAATGGTATCTTTTCTGAGTAAATAAGTAAAAGGAACAGTCCTATCGGCTAGGTTAGAAACAAAGTGATGAATAGATTGTATTTTACCTTGTAAACTGCATAACTGAGAAATGTTCTTAGGAGGAGGCATGTTAACAATAGCATCAATCTTTTCAGTATCGACCTCTATGCCTCACTTAGAGATTATAAACCCTACTAAATTTCTAGAATCTACTCCAAAAGCACATTTTTTAGGATTCAATCTCATATTATAGCTCCTAATTCTTTCAAATATTTGTCTTAAAATGAACACATGATCCTCTCTTTGTATAGATTTTGCCAAGATATCATCCACATAATCTTCCAAAATTTTATGAATGTAATCATTAAAAATCAAATTCATGGCACATTGATAAGTTTCTCCCGCATTTCTTAATCTAAAAGGCATCATGACCCAATAGAATATCCCCCAAGGTGTTATAAATGCAGTTTTAAGTTGATCCTCAATAGGAATAAGTATTTGATTATAACCCGAAAAACCATCCATAAAAGATAATAAAGCATGACCAACTGTTGAATCCATAATCATGTCAATATTACGCAGTGGGAAGTCATCTTTTAAGGATTCTTTATTTAAATCTCAAAAATTGGTGCACATTTTGATCTTATTTTCCCCCTTAGAAATAGCCACAATATTAGAAATTCACTCAGAATAATCAATAGAATGGATGAACCCAGCACCTAATAGTTTTTCAATTTCTTCTTTTACTAGTAAGGCAATGCCCAGTTTCATCTTGCAAATCTTTTGTTTTACAGGTTTAGCATTAGGTTTAAGAACAATATTGTGAGTAACAATCTTAGGATCTATACCCAGCATATCCAAATATGTCCAAGCAAAAATATCTTTATATTCAAGCAAGAGGGAAACCAATTGATCATGTTCATCTTGACTCAAACATTTTCCAATTTTTATTGTTTTTTCAGAATCATGCTCATCTACTTGAACTTCAATGGTCTCTGTTATTAATAAGTTACTTTGTATGGGAGGATCCATTGGCAAAGGAGAAATATCTTGTTCATCATGTTCTCCAAAATAGGCTTCATTGTTCAGACAATAGAGTTTTCTTCTTCTATGATGAAACTTAGGTAGATCTTGGTAAGCCCTCAAAAAATCAGTGAGGGCTTCATCCTCAGGAAAGATATCCAAACTAAGTTTTTGATCCATGTCAAGGAGAAGTGGATTAACCAATTTCAAATGTCCACCGCAAATAAGATTAACATTAAGAGGAAAAGCGGTTGGTTGTCTTTAAGGATTGAATCCTAACCCATAAGTATAATCACAACTGTCATTGTCCAAGGGTACTTGTATACCTTGCTCATATTTACCACAACCTTTTCCATTAAATCCTGATTTCTTGAGTAAATGATAACCAGAACCATATCTATCATCCATATTAGATTGAGTTAAAGGAGAAGCATATGTCATAATTTCATAGAAATATGCTTTGATTGTCTCAATTGTTTCATTACCTGAAGTAGCAACAAAGTTGCTTTTTAATTCCTTAGATAACGAAGAGGGGATAAACACTTGTTTTTCAAATTGACTTTGTTCTTTCATAAATTCTAAATCTAAGACTTTTTATTCCCCTATGAAAGAAGGATTGAAATCCAATGTTCCCCAATCATCTTACATCAGAGAAGAAGATGGAATCTCAGCCTTTTTATCTTCAAGTGGTTTCTCAGGTTTTTCACTAGGTTGTATGGGCTCAGGAACCTTAGCATATTCCACATTTAGGAAAGGATTTGGTGCATCATCTGCATGTAATGTGTACATCCAATTTTTATAAATGAACCTCACCTTACGATGAAGAGTAGAAGGAACCACGTGCATAGTATGTAACCAAGGTATTCCTAATAAAAGATTGTAGTTGAGCGGTCCTAGCATAACATGGATAGGAGTGTAGAGGAGAACAAGACCAACTTTGATAAGTAGCGTGATAATGCCCAAAGTTTTATTTGCAATGTTATCAAAGCCACGAATAGGAATATTATCTGGTTGAATAGTTTTAATATCAGCTTTAATTACCCTAAGCATATCCATGCTACAAACATTAAGCCCAGATCCATTGTCAATTAATGTTCTATGAATGATACTCTGATTAATAAAGACAGCAACCATACAAGCATCATATTGATTTTGCACCTCAACAGAAGGTAAATCATTATCAAAAAACACAATAGGAGGTACATAAGGCATAGTATGCATGCACTCCAAAAATGAATTAATGTTCTCTTGGTTAGGAGGCGGAGCAAGAAGAGTGGATAAAGCTTTTTGCAATGCCTCATGATATGTAGGAGAAGTTTGAAGTAATTCCCATAAAGAGATCTTAGTCGGATTAGCACGTAACTGCTCAACTAAATCATATTCCTTAAAGGAAGAGGGTAACCTAGGTGTTGGAGGAAGCACAAGTTGAGAAGGAGGTAAAGTAGTTGGGATAGTAGGTTGAGGATTATTTTGTGTGCGATAAGCATGCAAAATAGAATTCATGTTATCAAAGAAATCCAAAGGATCTCTAGGTTTACCCTTAATAGTTATTCGAAGACATCCTTTTACCATCATCAAAGGTTTAGGAAATACCATTCTAGGTATCTCAATGTTGCAAATAGAGGGGTATGAAGGTAACCATGCATACACTCTATGGTAAAAGTCAATTGGAGAGGTTTTGGAGGATGATGAAGTGGGAATGGGATCCATGAAGATTCCATTTGAACCATTTGCACACTCACTTCCATGTACCTCATTAAGGGATCTATCCTCTTGTACAAAGAAATCCTCATCAAAGTATTCTAAACAAGAATCATACATGTTGAGCACAAAAATAAAATAACAAGCATGTAAATATGTTTGTGTTTTCTTAAAGAAATTTTATGATTTTTATGAATTTTGGAATATAAATGCAATAGCATAAAAGAAAACCTACTTCTATATGCATGCAAGATCTAATGTGAAATGTAAATCTAACACCAAAAAGAAAGAGTTGTCTATTGCAGGTTCACCAAAATGTAAGATCTAAAATTGGTGTTGAACATTAGGTCTTCTCGATGATAGGAATTGCATATGAAAAGAGACCCTAAGTCCAATTTTAGTCTAATAGACTTAATTATTATGATAAATAATTGAGAATAATTGTAAAGAGATAAGGAGTAAAATACCTACCTCATATCATAGTAGATCTGAAGAATGTTTTTTTCTAGGGTTTGTACTCTATTTCTCAAAAATCTAAAGTATGATCTAAAACTAGAACGCAGAGATGAACAAAACCCAGAAATCTTTTTCCGATTTGACACCGTCTTATGAAAAAAGTCAACCTTGACACACTAATCTCACCCCTAACCCAATAATCTTGACCCTAACCTGTGCTACCTTGATAGAAAATCTATTTTTAGATCCCGATAGTTCGCTAAAAAGGGTATCCAAATATGGTCTCAGATCTATTGTCTTGTACCCGTAACTCCTGAAAATAGCACCTACAATAATTTGAAAAAAGGGTTTTGGGGTGGCTATATAGGGTTTTGTCTTATTCAAACCCTCATTTTTGTGATCTCCACCTCCATGAATAACCGAATATAGAATGTATGTATGTGTGTGTGTTTTCTCTTTGAGAAGAGGCATTGAACATGTAATATCAAGATCTAATCTTCTAGATTAACAATCCTAACATAACATGGAAATGAGAGAGAAATGCATATATTTGAACATGATAAAGAAATAATACCAAGCCCTGAAGGCTAAATTACTCCTACCAATTCACAATCCATAATTTCTACCCCATGATAATGTCCTTTTGAATGCTTGAATCTTGAGAGTGGTAGATCTAATAGAAAAGAGCACCTTCTTGCTTCAGTGAAGATCTACTATATCTTGTCCACAAAAATGCTTTAATGTATCAACATGTCCCCATATATTTGTCCTTATATATCATCCTCTTTCTTATTTGCATCATCATTGCATCATGTCATCTCTTGATTTTGTTTCATGATCAAATGAAGGCAAAAGAGAGTGTTTATATAGAGATCTCAATATAGGTATCCTAGGGCAATGCAAGGGACCCAAAGGACCCAAATTAAAATTTCACCTTGAATTATGGTTCAATCACAATCACCAACTAAGGAGGGAATGAATTAAATTAGATATCGGAGAAAAAACTTCCGTATCCAAACCTGGGGACCTATTTTAAGTTTAGAACCCCGATAAGCTCCAGAATTCAAAGCGGAGACCAACACCTGTTAGAGATCTATGTCAACCTCACCCTTTACCTAGGTCAAGGTCAAACTCACCCCTAACCTAGGTCAAGGTTGACCTCAACCCTAACCTACATTAGGGTTGATTTCAACCCTGACCTAAGGTTCCTGGTAGGTCACCTAGTGGCGTCTGTGGGATTTCCAGGTCAATCGGGGACCTAGGAAGGTAATGGAGCATTCCAAAATGTTGGGAAGAAGGCCAAGAGGCCCGGAGAGATTATGATGAGGTATAGAAGGGCCCACACATAGGTCCTACCTAGAAAATAGAGTCATGGAGAGGGAAACTAAGGAGAATCCATAAGATCCTAATTTCACCTAATCATGAAGAATGAAACACAAATGCATCCTAAATGCAAATCTAATATGCAAGCGCACTAAATGAAGGTGCTAAACATACCAAAATGGAAGTGCTCCCATTTTAAGAAGATATAATTGCTAATAAAGGAATAAGTGATGATGATTCTTTACATAGTGATTATGGAAAATAAGTTGTTCATGTTGTTATAAAAGATGATTCTAATGAAGAAGAACCAAGAGCCCTAATATAAAAAGTAAGTAAGAATGAAACATGGATTATAGATAGTGGTTGTTCACATCACATGACTGGTGACACACTTAAGTTTATTTCCTTGGAAAAACATGATGGAGGTTATGTTATATTTGGTAATGATGCCCCTTTATCCTATGAAAGGAAAAGGATCTATAATTCTATTGAATAACACAAGATGTGATGATATTTATTAGGTTGAAGGATTAAAGTATATTCTGTTGAGTGTTGCACAGGTAAACAATACAAGTCACAGACTACAGTTTCAATATGGAAGGGTGAAAGCATTTGATGAGAAGGATAATTTGATTGCTACTGAAGAAAAATCTAAAGGTAATTTATTTTCCCTTGACACTTCTATGAAGAGTTGCCTATTTGGTAAATATGAATATGTTTGGTTATGACACAAAAGGCTTTGTCATGTTAATTTTATTAACTTAATCAAAGTGAGTAAGAAGAATAAAGTAAGAGGACTATCAAGACCTAAAAAAATAGAGAATGATATGTGCAGAGAATGTCATATGGGTAAGATGACTAAATCTATTTTTTCAAGCAAGACTTATGTTACACAAGGAATTTTGGATTTAGTACATACTGATTTATGTGGACTCATGAGGACTCAAAGTTATTATGGAGACAACTATTTTATTTTATTTGTGGATGATTATTATAGAATGATATCTGTAATTTTTTTTAAAGAAAAGTCTGATGCATTTCAAATGTTAATATGGTATAAGGCTCAAGATGAAAAAGGAACTGGAAGAAATTGAAATGTCTAAGATCTGAAAAAGGAGGTGAGTTTACTTCTGATGAGTTTACATTGTTTTGTAATGAGAGTGGAATTAAGTCAAAATTGTCAACACCGAGGACACCACAATAGAATGGGATTGTTGAGACAAGAAATAGATCTATTGTTGATTGTGCTAGGACACTTATGATTGAAAAATGAGTTTCACAGAACTTTTGGAGAAAATTTGTGAGTACTTCTGTTTATACATTGAACCAAGTACAAATGAAGAAAGGTACCAGCAAGACACCTTATGAAATCTGGTATGAACATAAACTTAATGTTAGTTACTTTAAATTTTTTGGGAGTAAATTCTATATTCTGAAAGATTCTAGAGAAGTAAAGTTTGATTCAAAAGGAGAAGAAGGGATATTATTAGGATATAATACAAGGATTAAAGCTTACAAATGTTTGAACAAAGTTACTAACAAAATGGTGAAAAGTGCAAATGTAAGAATTGATGAATTTTCAGAAAGGAATGATAACGATAGTAAGAAGGAACTTGAAGATTATGAGAAGTTTTTATATTTACAACATGGTGCCCCTGATACGTTATTGAGAGCACCTACCGAGGAGGAAGATGAACAAGGATTTCCACAACTGAATGTTGATATTGAAGAATGGAGAGCTATCGAGCCTATTTTGGCAAAGTATGTGAGAAGGCAGCATTCCCTGAGCAATATTAATGGAAATAAGGATGCTAGAGTGATGACCAAAAGCAAGGAAAGAGACAATACATGTTTGATATCTACATTTGAGCCTAAGAAAGTTAGAGAGGTACTAGATAATGAATATTGGATGAAATCAATGAAAGAAGAGTGTGATCAAATTGAGAAGAATAAGACATGGAAATTAGTACCTAGACCCAAAGACAAAAATCTTATTGGTACTAAATAGATTTTTAGAAATAAACTGAATGGGCATGGAGAAGTTATCAAAAATAAAGCTAGATTGGTTTGCAAAGGTTATGCACAAGAAGAAGGAATTGACTATGGAGAGACTTTTGCACATGTTGCTAGATTGGAAGGAGTTAGAATACTTCTAGCATATGCTTCTTACAAAGGATTCAAGGTATATCATATGGATGTTAAGTCTGTATTTCTTAATGAGATACTTGAAGAAGAAGTACACATTGAGCAACCTGAAGGATTCTATGAGAACACAAACAAGAACAAGGTATGTAAGTTACATAAAGCTTTTTATGGTTTGAAACAAGCACCCCGAACATGGTATGAGAGATTGCACTCTTATCTAATCAAAATAGGATTTCAAAGAACAAGTGATAACAATAATGTTTACTTGAAATGTGACAGTGATAGTAAAGTTTTGATTTCTGAAATTTTTGTTGATGATATTATCTTTGGAGGCAATGACACTTTATATAAATGATTTGCTGATGAAATGAGAAAAGAGTTTGAGATGTTGTTAGCATACAGATTCGCCTTTCTATAAATTATCAGTTATTTACTCTAAGCCCATGAAAGACTTCAATCTCAAACTAACAATTGAATTAAAATGTTTAGATTTATAATTCTCTGAATTAAGGTACAACTCCCTATTTGATCTTCAATGAATTTTGACAATCATATATTGCTTTCGTGCAAACACACACTTTTAACCAGAAAGTGGAAAAGACTTTTTGCAGCATTTCATGCATCAACATGTCATGAAAACTGAATGAAAGATAGATACTTTAAAACTAAATGAAGGTAACAGACTTTGAATTCCAAACTTAATTTACCAAAAATAAAACTATAACTAAAAGCAACTACAGAAAAATCCACTTGAAAATAGATTCTTGGTATTCAAGAAATATCCCAATAGAAATCAATATGCTAATATAAACCAACAGATTCACATAGCATAAATTTTTGTCCCATTCATATAAATTGACTAACCACTTAACTAACTAAAAATTAAAACCAATGCTATCAAGTCTTGCCCTAATCTAACCCAAAAATACCATCATATAGATACAGATTATCCTTTCTATAAATAGCCACCAGTCTTTAGGAAATAGAAATTGGCATCCGGAGATACACTCTACGTGATCTAGTATATAACCATTTTTACAAGATCACCTAGACCAAAGGAAACATAAACTAAAAAAAACTACCACTACTCTGTGATCTGTAAAGCATGATCATGGAGTGGTGGATGCACTGAATCCCTATGATTGGTCCTGTTAGGTGTCAACAATGCAGGAGCTCCTCCATTCTTTATGTGCCTTTGCAACACTGATGATCATGGGATTATGTGGTAAGGTAATGTTAATTACCCTTTGCTTCAAAAAAATTTTATCCCTATGGACCTAGGAAATTTTTTGTGTGCACCTCGAGGTGATCAGTACATACTACCAGCATAGCTTCCATGTTGGCGAAGACCGTGAAATATTCTAGGGTGATGTCATTAGTGTCTCTGATCATGGTGACCTCACATTCAAACTCCAGCACCAATTACTCTGCTCCTTTGATACCCTAAGTGTCTTCCTTCATGAGTGATATATTCAAACATTTGAGATCCTTCTGCAGGGTGTCCATTAACCTCTTCGATTTAATCAATAGGAATGTGGTCTTATCATGACCATATTTGATAATGGAGTTCCTCCACTAAATGCTCTTGATAGAGATGTATAGAATGTATTCAACCAACCCAGGAATATGCTTCTCAGTCAGGAATTTACTCACCCAGTATTTTTCTATCTCATAGAGCTGATTCATTACACTCAGCTATTTTTTCTTCTCCTTTTCCCACTCTGTCAACTCCACCATAATCTTAGCAATAATTGAACTGACAACCTCATGAGTCTTGGTTAACTGGTGGATATAATTACTTCCTTTCTACACCATGGTCTGGATCCATTTACTATAAACATCCACGATCAATTTGTTTTTATGGATTTGGTCCAGGGTCTTCCTCACATCTGGTGAACAAGCATCGAATGACTGTGGAGCCAAGGCCAAAGGAAGAGGGTTAGGATCCTGAACTTCTTAGATGAATTTCTCCATCCTTTTAATTATAGATTTTAGTGGGTGCCATCCCCACACATGATTTTTTCCTAGTTGGGTTTTGACAAGAAATATTTGGTGTCATTGTGGTGCATTATTATGGATGCTTATTCTTAATGTTTAGTTTTTCATGCAATGAATGTTAATTGATGTAAGTGGTTGAATATTTAATGAAAAGTTTGAATTGTTAGATTACTGATTCACCCCCCCCCCCCTCTCTCATTATTCTTGGATCTCATAATACTAACATTTATATACATACATATGTATTATTGTGTGTGTGTGTTAAAAAACACTACTTAAAGCTATCAAATATCTGACACCTCTAGTAATATAAATCAAATGTTAAAATAGTTATGGGTCATTTTCACCCACAAATGTTGAATAAAATGGGTCTAATATTTGAACCCTACTAAATATCTGATCTCAAGAAGAGGATTTTTTCTCAAATCAACCAAGTATGATTCTCATTGAATTTTTATCCATTTTTTATGAGTTATTTATATTTTTGAGTTTGTTTTTTTGTTTCAATTAGGTTTTTTAATTTGAAATAGTTTGTATTGATTAAATTACATGTTAATTATACAAATATGTAACTTAATCAGTTGTGGTAGATAATATTGATAATCCTGAGCTTGGAAACCCACAACTTGAAAACCTTGAGCCTAAAAACCATAGCCCATAGCCCTATAGGCACAAAACCCTCCACCTACAAACAATCATCCTATAGAAGAGCTCATATCAAAAAATTGAATCAATTGATGGGTATTAGAGATGTTTATAATAGGATCCCTAGCGTAGCCCCAATGTTTAATACATTGAAACCAAGAATAGGGAATATGTAAACCCTCACCATGCAACATAATGTTGTACTTTGATTGGTGAGGAACCATGTGTTCCTAGCATATAGTGGTGTGTTAGATTATGAGGGGGTGAAGGCTCTTGAAATAAAAAAGAACAAATATTTGTCATACTTATGAATCCCCATACTAGACAACTATGTGATCTAGAAAAATAAATTTGACCATGAGATGGTGCATGCATGTGGAAATGTGAGACAAGTTCTAGGATCGTTGGTGGATGGTTTTTGATAAACCACCCAACAAAAATATGGATGTATCATTTTAATTCATAACAAAACTATATTCTAAGTTTTTTTTTCATAAGCATGTGAGCTATTGGAGCATGAGAGAATTCATGGGTTTAGACAGAGGTGTGCCCAAGGATAGACTAGGGGCACGTTGAGTAGTACGTGGTCTATTTGTTCCCTCTACTCTCATTAATCTAATTTCTACAATACAACATCCAAACATTATTTCATAGGCTTCCTCACAGACTATTAGGATCATTCACTCTTTGAGTAGGCAATCTATTACCTAGACTACATCAATGGAATAGCTGCATGGAAATGGTGTTGGCAGTGGGGCTGGTGGTACTGAAATGTCTGTTAGAATGTGAATTTGGTGTTATTCATGTTTTTTTCATGAATTTTTTTTATTGATGTCAACATATCCTATGCATATTCATGTTTTGGTTGTATCAGTTGATGTGTACCGAAATCCTTGGCATATCAATAGACGTGTTAACCGAATGATGTTCTTTAAATGTTTATCCTTGTCCCTTTTTTATGGTGGTTCTATTTTGTGTGAAACATATAATGGATAAATTGTTTGGGTTTGGTCCTATTTGGAGTATGTTCATATTTTTTTTGGTCCCAAAAGTCACCGTATAACGTGTTCATAACATTTGTTGGAATCGAAGGCTTTGGCGATAGTGTTATATGTTGGCATGGGTGATGCATGTTCTTTTGATTGAGTTGGTCCACATTTCACTCCTCTCCATCATGGAAATGCTTTTGTGTGACCTATTTCAAATTGGTTTTGGCCAACATGGTTGATGGCATCAAGCAATATAAGAAGAGAAAGGATTTAAGTTGTTAGTGAGAGGATTGCATGATGCTTGTATGCAAAGTGATTATGAATATGATTATAGGAGATCTCTCTATTGATGATCATGAGTGTAGATACAATCAGTGGCAGACTGATATGTCATTTCTATATTGTAGAGTGTCAGTGGCAATGGTCTCATTTGTTGATTAATTCTCTTTTCATATATTCTAGCACTGCCAACCTTGTGACGTGTATCCATTCTACAGATTTCTTGCAAAAATTATTTTCTTTCGAGAAACTATGCCTGATATAAAACTCTAGTCATTGACCTATGATCAATCAACGGTCTCGATTAATATGTTTACAATTTAGGGTTCTAAACAAATAGGTTTAAGGTACGTGTCAAAGGTATCAATGCTCATAGTTGATAGTACAATTTACATACCACGTGCAGTTGCCAAATGTACATACCACTTGTAGTTTCCAGTGATGGCGAACAACTCTGCTACCAAGGAGGCGATATTAACTCGACATGACTGGGAGTTTGGAAATTGTAATTATTAGATGTTTTATGAATTTCCATTTGGAATTTGCTAATTTTAGATTTTAGTTTTACTTTAAAGTTTAAAGAATAACTACATTAAAATTTCACAATTCGGCAGTCGCACAATCACACATGTGACATGATACATGTAAAATGCAAAAGTTAAGTAATATTAAGTTATTAATGTTAAATAAATAACATATTGTCATACATTAACAATTTAACATTTGTTTGGTTCATTTTCAATTTCACAAATAATAAAATCACATATGTCACACATACATATTTTACAATTAAATCCATAACAAAAAACTGAAATGAAGTTGTAAACTTTTCATTAATATTTTATATAAATTTACAATATTCAAAATTTTGGAAATGGAGACTTGAAGTCCCTGCAAAACTTTAAAGACAAAACCTACTATAGTGAAAATTTCAAAATTTCAGGCGGAGGCCACATGAACACAACAATAAGGATTTTCCCCTCCGTCTAAGTAGAACTTTCAGAGATGAAAAGCTCTACGAATTCATACAACCATCCATAGTCCACCAAGTCATCTAACAAAAACCATTTGCGAAGAAAATCCTTACCAATCTGCACCCATTTCCTATGGTGCATCAACTAATGAACATCCAGGTTCAAAAGAAAAGGTTGAATGGACACATATTTGTCTGACTCGAATAGCTTCCTTAAATCACTTGCCCAAGGGATCCCCACCCCTAATTGTGCATAAATAACAACCTCAACAACGTCACCCAGGAATTAATGTTTGAATAGCTTTCTTAATAGAAGGAGAATATCCACCTTCTCTCCACTGAGGTCCAAAAGAGATGCCAAAAAATGGGACATAATGTCCGTGTTAACTCGGTACCTATCTAAATCCTACAAAAATTCACGGCCCAGCACCATCCTCACAGCCTCATTTGTTAAGGCTCCAAACTCCTTGCAAACTGATTCAAGGGTTTGGTTTCAAATAAGTCCCAAAAAGGCCTTCTATTCCTCTATAGATGTGCTTATCGAATGGATAGGAGTGTCCATCTTCAAAAAAAAACTACCACAATATTTGAAATTATACAACCTAAAAACCTAAACTAAGGAAATCTTTCAAGCACTAGCAAAGGAAAACCCAAACCAAAGGACAATTGAAGAAGGAAGTGTAGATCATCTATAAATAGGCCTTAATTCTTTCTATAACCTAATTAATTCATTTTTCCTTCAAAATTCTATAAATATTTCATATTAAAAGCACATTCGTTCATATTAAAAGCACGACTGTGTGAAATTAAAAATAGCCAGATTTAGTGTCAGTGATAAAACATTTCTTTTATTAATGACAACTGTGATACATTATCAACCGTCCATCTAAATAGATGTAAGACTTGATACGTGTAAATAATGATGTCATTACGTGATGTTGCATTAATTAGATAATAGTTATGGTGCAATTTAATTTTATACGTGTCATCATTCTGGTGAATTCCTGGAGAACTTTGTTTCCTTCAAGAAATTGGGCCAAAATTAAACTTCAGCCATAGATATAGGATCATCAAACGGTCTCAAATAAGACATTTAACATTATAAAATAATGGATGTTACTGTTAGGGTGTGTTTCGATGTAACTTTTTGTGCTTATGGATACCAACATGTGTTTAATTTGCAAACAAGTTACTATTTGGCATTGGCAACTTGACCCACATGACGCATTGACAAGTCCCATCTTTTGAAAATCGCCAATAAAATATTTATTTTTCCCATACTTAACGATAGATTGGCCAAAAATATATATATTTTTTCAAAAGGCACATAAAATTTGCCAGCACAAATATTTTTTTCCCTTCAACAAAAAATCATTCACCTCATATATTATGATGTATTTACTTTAATAGAAAAAAATTCACCTCACACAATATATATTTTCCCCCACATTAATGTATTATTCGCCAGGATTTTATGGAATTTTCATTGGGCAGGGAAAAAATTGCCTTCACCTTTATATTATTTTCCTAATTTGGAAAAAAAATAGCCATCATCAAGAAAAAATTTCCCCTAGATTAATGTACGATTCGCCATGAATTTGATCTTTTTCCTAGGAGGAGGTTTCTTAAAGTTATCCCTACTACTAGAATATATGAAAACATAATTAATCAACAAATGAGACCATTGCCACTGATACTCTGCAATATAGAAATGACATATTAGTCTGCCACTAATTGTATCTACACTCATGATCATCAATAGACAGATCTCCTATAATCATATTCACAATCACTTTGCATACAAGCATCATGCAATCCTCTCACTAACAACTTAAATCCTTTCTCTTCTTATACTGCTTGATTCCATCAACCATGTTGGCCAAAACCAATTTGAAATAGGTCACACAAAATCATTTCCACGATGGAAAGGAATGAAATGTGGACCACCTCAATCAATAGAACATGCATCACACATGCCAACATATAACACCATCGCCAAAGCCTTGGATTCCAACATATATTATCAACACATTATACGATGACTGTTGGGACCAAAACAAATATGAACATACTCCAAATAGGACCAAACCCAAACAATTGATCCATCATATGTTGCACACAAAATAGAACCACCATAAAAAAAGGATAAGGATAAACATTTAAACAACATCATTCGGTGAACACGTCTATTGATATGCCAAGTATTTCAGTACACATCAAATGATACAACCAAAACATGAATATGCATAAGATATGTTGACATCAATAAAAAAAAATTAATGAAAAAACATGAATAACATCAACTTCACATTCTAACAGACATTTTAGCACCACTAGCCCCACTGCCAACATCATTTCCATGTAGCTATGCCATTGATGTAGTCTAGGTAATCAATTGCCTATTCAAAGAGTGAATGACCCTAATATTATGTGAGGAAGCCTATGAAATAATGTTTGCATGTTGTATTGTAGAAATGAGAGTATTGATAGCAGAGGGAACAAATAGACCACGTACTACTCAATGTGCCCTTATTCTATCATGGGGCACACCCCTGTCTAAACCCATGAATTCTCTCATGCTCCAATAGCTCACGTGCTTATGAAAAAAAAACTTAGAATATAGTTATTTTATGAAGTAAAATGATACATCCATATTTTTGTTGGGTGGTTTATCAAAAACCATCCACCAACGATCCTAGAGCTTGTCTCACATTTCCACATGCATGCAGCATCTCATGGTCAAATTTGTTTTTTGAGATCACATAGTTTTCTAGTATGGGGATTCACAAATATGACAACTATTTGTTCTTTTTTATTTCAAGATCCTTCACCCCCTCATAATCTAACCCACCACTATACTCTAGGAACACATGGTTCCTCACCAATCAAAGTACAACATTATGTTGCATGGTGAGGGTTTATATATTCCCTATACTTGGTTCCAATGTATTAAACATTGGGGCTAATCTAGGGATCATATTATAAACATCTCTAATACCCATCAATTGATTCAATTTTTGGATATGAGCTCTTCTATAGGATGATTATTTTTAGGTGGAGGGTTTTGTGCCTATAGGGTTGTGGGCTATAGTTTTTAGGCTCAAGGTTTTCAAGTTGTGGGTTTCCAAGCTCAGGATTATCAATATTATCTTCCATGACTAATTAAGTTACATATTTGTATAATTAACATGTAGTTTAATCAATACAAACTAATTCAAAATAAATAAAAAACCTAATTCAAACAAAAAAAAACTCAAAAATATAAATAACTCATAAAAAATGGATGAAAATTCAATGAGAATCGTACTTGGCTGATTTGAGAAAAAAGATCCTCTTCTTGAGATCGGATATTTAGTAGGGTTCAGATATTAGACCCATTTTCTTCAACATTTGTGGGTGAAAATGACCCACAAGTATTGTAACAATTGATTTATATTACTAGAGGTGTCAGATATTTGATAGCTTTAAGTAGTTTTTTTTACCACACACACACACACAATAATATATATGTATGCATATAAATGTTAGTATTATGAGATCCAAGATTATTGAGAGGGGGGTGAATCAATAATCTAACAATTCAAACTTTTCATTTACTATTCAACCACTTACATCAAATACCATTCATTGCATGAAAAACTAAACAATAAGAATAAGCATCCACAATCATGCTACACAATGACACCAAATATTTCTCATCAAAACCCAATTGGGAAAAACCATGTGTGGGGATGGCACCCACTAAAATCTACACTCTTTTGAAGTATGCCTAGTCAAGATCTTAGCCATGTTAAAATCTTTACAAAATGCCTAGTTAAGAGAAAGACCCTATTAGGAGTCACCCGATCAAGGGATTTACCTCTAGCCCTGTTAGGGGCTTTACCATATTACGAGTAACTTGGTTAAAGGATTTCAAACCCTAATAAAGAGTCACTTGGTTAAAGGATTTTACAACTCAAACCTGTTAGGATCTACCTGGTTAAGGGATTTAGCTTGATGAAGCTACTAAGAGTCAAAAAGTAAATGACCTTAGAAAATAACACTTCTCCTCTACTAATACAAATCCAGTTCAATATCTATATCTGCTTCACATGTATATTCTTCAAACCCTAAGATCACACAACTGCTTTCATGACCTTTCTCTTCCACACACTTGTACATTTCATCATTTTACATATGTATGCATTGCAAGTTCATTAGGGAAATCATCTTCCCTACAACATGTTTTAAAATATTTCCCACTCAATGAACAAACCCTAAAATGTGTTACAAAACTATAACACATGCTAAAAAACTTAAGTCGGACACCAGATTCATCGCACAATGATTTGACAAGGAAAAAGTCAAACCATATTACACTTTCCAAAGTTCCTACACAACTACAAGAAATCCGATCATAATGATCACAAACATGCTAATTCAAAAATCTTCGTCGATCATCAATATCACAATGATCCCTAGAAAAAATAAACATTTACAACAACTCGATACTTCATCACCAGTCAAGCATCTGACTGACTATTCTAAGAACTCCTTTTAATTTTTCACTGACTAGTGTTTTTTATAGAAACTTGGTCTTTTGATCATCGAATCTTGATACGGTTGCAAAATCATCCTCATTACATAGTCAAGATAGACATATCATGACCACAACACCTAAATCCAAACCATTTTGATACAATCATCAAATCATTCCACCTCTTCTACATGTTGTTCTTATTGTTGACCTATCAACCTACAATCGATCATAACTCACACCATACATATGATAAACATGTGCGGTCATAAATACAACATCTAGAGACATCACTTAATCTTCTGTTATGATCTCACACTCCAATTCTTACCATAGCTCTAGATCCAACCTCTTGAACATAAATCAACATAACAGGTACACAGTCAACCAACAACCACTAAGTTGACATCAATGATAACATCTTAACTGATCAACCTATCATTATATCTAAATCAAACACATACCATAACATATCAACTTATTTCTTCATTATTTATGCCAACAATCTCCCCCTTTAGCATTGATGGCAACACCAAAAACACCAAGTAACTATATTCATACCAAAACATCCTCCCCCTTAGTTGATTCATCTCCCAATAACTAAATTTCTCTTCTCATACTATTCTCCTTAATATTTACTCTTCTCTTATCTTCTCCCCCTTTGACAACAATGCATAAGGTACAATATTCCCAAAGATTCATCTGTTGGAAGTGTCTTCACCTCTTTCCAACTACTCCCCCTAAGAAGTAGCCCTCTAAACACCAATCCACAGTGAAAGATATGACAATAAATCCACTGGATTGATGTACCAATAGAATCTTGGTTTTGATTAGGTAGGAGCACAACCCTATCTTACCTCTAAGGTGATCAAAAGTATCCTAAGGTAGTGGCTTTGTGAAGATATTTGTTATCTTCTCCTTTGTTGATATATATTCCAGTTTCACCTCCTTCTCCTGCACTTTCACTCTCAAAAAATGATATTTAATTTCAAAGTTCTTATTCTTGGAATGTATTACTCTATTATAGGAAATATTTATTGGACTAGTATTTTCAAAAAAAATAGTCACCAATTCAGTCACCTTTTCTTTGATACCTTCAAGAATCTGCTTCATCCATGAAATTTGTGTACAATTTATAGTTGCAGCAACATATTCTACTTCTAGAGTGGACTATGAGATACAACTTTGCTTCTTAGTTGTCCAAGATACAAGCCTTTCACCTAGAAATAATGTAGCACCACTTGTGCTCTTTCTATCATCAATATTTCCAGCCTAATCTGCATCAATAAACGCACTTAGAGAAAAAATCACCATCACGAGCATACCACAGACCATAGTCAACTATCCCTTTTAGAGATCTAAATATCCTCTAAACTACAACCATATGAGATTCCTTTGGTTTATTTTGAAATCTAACCACTATTCAAACTTCTTGAGCACTATCTGGTCTTCTTTAAAAAATTTATTGCACTTACCGATCATAGATTTGTACAAAGAAGAATCTACTGCATCAAATTCATCATCCTTAGACAATTTATTGTTAGAAACACTGAGAGTGGGGGGTGAATCAGTGTTTGTCAATTATCTCTTTATCAGCAACTTGAAACTTAAATAAAATAGATAACAAATGAAGCATAACACAATAACACTTAACACATGATATGATTATAGGGAAACCTTGATCAGAGGAAAACCTCAGTGGGAGTTAGTACCCACAAATGATTATACTAGTCTTATGAACCTGTTAGAGTTCCTTTGCCCTGTTAGGAGCAGTCTTTAAAATGCAAGTATAATGAATCTATTAGGATTCTTTACAAAACCCTATTAAAGGTGGTTGGCTCACTTCTAGAGCTCACTGCTCAAAATGAAGAAGGCTACAACCTTCAGATAATAGATATACACTATATCAAAATGATGAGCTATTGTTCTAACACTGCTGTCTGATCAGTTCCATTTATGCGCGGATGTTTTAATCTCTTGAAGAATTCTACTTCAAACTGATTTTCTTATATTTCTCTTCTGAATATATTTTCTTCATTTTTTTTCACTCTTAAACTTAATACAAAAGTGCATGTCTAGTATATATACATGCCTGAAAAGACGTGACCAAAAATAAGACCTTAGTCGGCCCAAAAACAACATACACAATGCTTCCAAACAAAATAGCTTAAGCGTGTTTACATGAGTGTTAAAGACATAATTTCAAACATGTTACAATAGGCACATGACCATTACAAAATAAAATATTATACGCTAATCCAAAATCTAAAGTCAGCTTCATACTCTATTTTATGAACTGCTAGTGGTACTTGATCTTGATGTAACTTCACCGTATTGACATACTGTACCGTGTGTGTATATACTAAGCATAATAAAATATCATAAATCTTAAGTATGGAGGTGCATAGTCTGATTTGATTGTACGCATGTGCGTTGATTCTTTGATCAACTGTCTATCTCTAGACTGATCTATTTTCTATACTTAGCTAATTTGATCTTCAAATTTTACTGTCAAAACTTCATATGAATTTTTTTCCATAATGACAACAAAAAATAAGTCATATACACCCTGAGTGTCAACTTGGCAATAATCTCCCCCTTTGTCATTAATGGCAATGAAGGAATGTGGCCAAGTTGCTTAAATTTTGACTTAATAACAAAAAATTGTATAACATAACTTCAGCTATATATATCATACTCCTTATATACACTACTCCCCCTTTGACATTAATGAAAAAGGTTCCAAAAATGAAAGATCTAAGTACTTACTCTGAGTACACATCTGGGTAAGCAATTTGAAGATTCTTGATCTGTTGCTGCCAGAATGCCTTCAGTGCATCAAAAGTTTGAAGATGGGCGCATAATGCATATGTGAGTTTCTCCATCTTTGTCAGATCCATGCAGGGGCCTTGATCATATGTTGTTAGAATAGTCCCAAAGGATAACTGAGAGGGGGGGGTGAATCAGTTATTAGTTACTTAAGTCCTTTTTATTTTTTAACTTTAGTATACAAAAAATTAAATGCATAATCAGATAACACAATACTCAACACACAATTTGATTACAGGGAAACCAAATGGTAAAAACCCCGGTAGGAATTAGCACCCACAATAAACTATACTTATTTGTAGTAATCCTTGTTAGAAGATATTTCAACCCTGTTAGGATTTGTACAATACAATGCAACAATTATAGTGACCTGGTTAAGGGTCGGACCCTGTTAGGAGTCTTTTACAAATAACCCTATTAGGGGTGGTGGACTCATTGTCCAAAAGCTCACTTCTTGATGGTGAAGGATACAACCTTCTGAATAACAGATATGCACTATATCTGATGATGAACTATAGAGTAGACCTATTGTCTTGATCATTTCCAATGTATTACAATCTTTCACTTCTTCTTCACATAGACCCTTGATGAATGAACCAACTCTAATAATCTGCTCTGTACATCTTTTTTCACTTTTCATATCATTCACACTTAGCTTATCACAATTGAACTACTATAAGTATCTTCTCCAAATTAGAAGGTCATGTCAAATCTTAGAAACACTTCATCAATATCTTAGTCGGCTTAACTAAGAATGCAAACAATATTAAGTCCACGCAAGTCAATGCTGAATAGATGTGATACTTCACTGAGTCGACCTCACCAAATTAACCATAACTTTGCAATCATCTTGAAACACATTTGGCACCTTTGGATTTATATCATCAACTCATAATTAATCATGCATATACACACGCATGTCCTAAAGATAGGCGCAACTCATGAAACATGTTATATACGTCGGCCCTAAGTCGTTATACTTCTAGAACTGTAACTACTAATAATAGAATTGCATAACTTTACTGAAACATCATATCTTGGTTTGCGTGTATGAACATAACATAATAGACATGTCAAAAAAATGTATCTATCTACACAAGTCTTCATGTCATCATTCAGATAAGTTCATATAGAATTACTACTATGTGTTATATGTTGTCATCAATGACAAACATACAAACAATCAACTCTCGGAATCAAATCTCCAACAATCTCCCCCTTTGACATTGATGGCAACATATGATATCAAAAACATTCTTTGTTCATGGTGTCCTCTTTTTTTTACAATCTTCTCAATATCCTCATCAAAGATTTCTCTAAACTGTTGTAGTTCCTCTATCTTTATTTTTTGTTCTATGTATATACTCCGCCAGAGTATATGCTCCCCCTTAGTACATACTCCTCCTTACTATATACTCCCCCTTTGACATCAATGGAAAAGGGTGCCATAGTCTTTTTAGGTACAAGTACTACTCCATAAGTAGAGTAGTCAACCATTAATTAGTCACTTAATGACTAATGCCTTTTCTGCTTCTTCTAAATAGACTTAGGAGAGGGAATTACTCCCAACTTCTCCCTAAGATACTCAAAAGTATCCTTTGATAAGGGCTTTATGAAAATATCTGCCTACTATTCTTTGGTGCTCACATAGTCCAATTTCACTTCTTTCTCTACAACCTTCTCTCTTAAGAAATGACACTTGATCTCTATGTGTTTTGTCTTTGCGTGCATGACAGGGTTCTTAGACATGTTGATAGTGCTAGTATTATCATAATGAATAACAATAGGATAATCAACCTGAATGCCAAAGTCTTTAACCATCTGCTTGATCCAAACCATAGTTGAACAATTCAATGCTGCTGCAACATATTCAGCTTCTGTTGTTGACTAAGAAATACAGTTCTACTTCTTGCTTATCCAAGAAACCAACCTGTCTCCGAGGAATACTGCTCCTCCTGAAGTGCTCTTTTTTTCATCAATACAACCTGCCCAATCTGCATCTGTATATACATGAAGCTTTACATTCTCTAATTTAGGATACCATAAGCCATAGTCTATAGTTCCCTTTAGATATCTGAATATCCTTTTGACTGCCATTAGGTGACTCTTCTTGGGTTCAGTTGTAAATCTTCCAACAATGCCAACTGCATTAGATATGTTAGGTCTAGATTGAGTTAGATAAATGAGTTTACCAATCATAGATTTGTACAATGTCTTATCAACTACTGTGGAGTCATCATCTTTTGAAAGC